>VMBQ01005211.1:16108-70909 GCA_007657795.1 Dreissena rostriformis
AAAAAGGGGGGGGGGGGGAGGTCATATTTAAAAAGGGTGTGACATTAAAATGGAAGGCCCCACTGCCATTTTGCTTAAGCAAACTCCCAAGTGTGTTCCTGTCAAGTGATGGGCCAAAGGTTTATAATGTTATTTGTGACAAGTTATATTGTTAGGAAATTGACTAAAGCCTGTACTTTTTAGAGTTGTGGATCCTGCTACGACTCAGTTGTTTCAACGGTTGATTAATTAAAACAAAGTCGAAGTTTGAAGTTTTTCTTAACTTGAATTATTGCTTTGCTGCTAGGGTAAAATTCTGCAGAATCTGTTAATACTTTGTACTGATCTTGCACTTTGTTAAATTCACCAAAGATTTCAAATCTATGCATGTTATATTATAAACATGGCTTTCATTAACCAATAGGTTTTAGGGCATACTTTGTTCACTGTAAAGCCGCGCTCGGGGAAAACCGGACTTAATGCATGTGCGTAACTAGCCTCACCAGATTAGCCTGTGCAGTCTGCACAGGCTAATCAGGGACGACACTTTCCGCTTTATTGAATTAAACTTAGTTTTTGCAAAACGAGGCTCTCTTTATTTCCAGCCTACCAGTTATCTCAGTCCGCCTACCTCCCTCTACAACTTCCATACAACGTGTTTGGTCTTGGGCAGGCCCCAAACTTTGTAGATTCCTTGCAAGTTGGCATCACCACAAACACTGCAGTAAGTTGGCATTGCAGCAAGTTAATTGTTGTAGGATTTGTTCGACAATTGATTTTGCATTTCACCTGTTTCACAGCTGTTTCATGTAGCGATTGGCCGGTCTGTATGTACGAGGTAAACCCCAAAAGACACATTTCATATCAAAATAAACCCATCGCCTTATTGGCAATGCGATAAAATCTCGGCTCTGGCGATAGAAAAATTGAATATAGATCGCCTGAATTGCGATGAAAAAAAAATCCAGGAAAATAAACCAATAAATGATCAATTTATGCTTTTCAGGTGTAAATTCTTACAACGAAACCGCTAGGTTACTTCCCTTAGTTTTCTATCATTAGTAATCTCCCTTAGATGTTATAGAGAGTGTAAAGTCAGACTTGCGTATTTAAAATGTTGTAATACTTTTGGTAAACTGAACTTGCATTCTACGCCGATAAATGAAATAATAGTGCGAGGGTTTTTATCAATTAAGTTAAACGGTTGAATGTGTGTTATAAATAGCTTTGCAATTACGAAATAACCGTAACAGTGTTTATCATTCATATTATTAAGATCGATACCCGTGAGCACTGGCTTTGTATTTTTACTGGTAAATACTTGCTGCCGAGAATTACACTTTTATTATTCTGCTAAGGTCAACAATGTTTAAACTGAAAGCTCCAACGTCTAGTTCTGTCCCTGTCCCTCATGATTATGTCACTGTAAATTAATTCATTTTTTTTCTTCTGAAAATGAATAATTTCCTCTAGCTATGCCATTTTCATAGTTTCATAGCCACATTGGCTATGAAGACAAAAAAGTTAGTTTTGCAGACTGGGTACATTGATCATGACTGGCAGGTGACCCCTATTAATTCTCATGTCACTAGGTCAAAGGTCAAGGTCACAGTGACTCGAAACAGTAAAATGGTTTCCGGATGATAACTCAAGAATAATTAGGCCTAGGATCATGAAACTTCATAGGTTCACTGATCATGACTCGCAGATGACCCCTATTGATTTTCAGGTCACTAGGTCAAAGGTCAAGGTCACGGTTACNGTTCCATGTTGAAATCTTGTAGAGTAGCGTATCTGAGATATAGCCCTGAAAAGTTAAATAAACAAAATCAACCAAGGGCAATAACTCTTATTTAAGAACGTGAAGGGTTATTGTTTTTGTACATGGCACTTTTTCTCATTGATTTCTACACACCCATTAAGTTTCATGATGAAATATTGTTTGGTTTTATGAGATTTAACCCTGAAAAATTACATCATATAAAAACAACAAAGGACAATGACTCTTATTTAAGAAAGTGTAGGGTTATGGTTCTTGTGCATGGCACTTCTCCTCATTGGTATGTATACACCCATGAAGTTTCATGTTGATATTTTATATTGTTTCTGAGATATGGCCCTAAATACTTTGTGACAGATGGACAACACTAATTCTTGTCTTTCCACCTTTGGCGGTTGATAAAAAGTGTCTTGTTTGAATAACTAGTAAAACATAGGTTTCTAATATGTAGGAAAATCTTACCTTAGAAGATAGATTACAAATACAGAAAAAAGAAAACATAGCATATATAACTTATCATTATTATTCAATCACATACAAACAACTGTATGTAGAACAAAATAAATAAATATATGAACATATTAACGATAGATCACAGAATTGTGAACAGAGTGACAACTCAAAAGGCAATAACACTTTTGGCATAATGAGTGGTAAAACATGAAGTTTTTACAAATATTCATTCACACTTCAGATCTAAATATCACTGTTTTCATCACATGGCATCAAAGTGGAATTTCTGTGCTTCTTGTCGCTTCTCTTTTCTGTCTTCAACCTTAAATGATAACATAGGAAATTACAAGACCTGATGAGAAGAGAATCATTTAATCATAAACAAGTTATCATCATACATAAGAAATCATAAGCATACTTGAATACACATATAATGGTATATTATACTTAAATTTAAAAAGCGACCAAAAAGAAACTTTCTTATACTGAATGCCAAATGGTCATGTTTAAGTTTGTGATACAGGGACGAAAAAAACGTTGAATAGGTGATCAATGTAAGGTAGGGCATTATTTGCACATATCGTTTTTACAAACCCCTAAAAATGGGCTATTATTATTTTCATGTGTAATATAAAACTAATTACTGAGGCCATAACAATATTTTCATTGAGGTATGCTTTAATCGATTTCAATCGCTTCAAGTACGGTAAGTAATTTATTCACCATAATGGTATTATAATATATTCATGAATACAGGTCAGTGCCAGGTATACATTGGCCGGCTATACAATTCCATCAGACTGCACTTACGCGATCCCTCCAGTGGAGTATAGCCACGATGCCCGCTATGAAGCCACACGTACCAAGTAGGGCTGCCCCAGTGAGCAACATGAGACGACTGGGCATCATAAACAGCCTACTACTCCATCTGAAACAACACACACACAGTCAGTAGAAGGCTATTATTTTTTCTAAAGCAGGGGCCATTTCCCACAAGAAATTTTCTTTAAAATTATCCCCACATTACAAGGTTATCTTTGAAGATTTATTTCCATTTCTTAGTTTGGTTGATGTATTTTTCACCAGAATTAAAGGCTAGGCCCTTACCCCAAATCAAGAAAAAAAAGACATAAAGTAGAAAGGCATATACAAAAATATTAGGAGATGAAAAGACATTTCAACTAGATTGATTTAATATCGCCGGCTATGCAGATGGCCAAAAGTGATGTCAAAATCAATGCAAGCTTGTTGACACCAAAGCTAATTATTTACATCGATTATGTGTGCAAATTCCATTGACAAAAAGTGGGTGAATTTCTGCTTCAATTGAAAAAAGGTTGTCAGATAATTATGTGAACACGGGGCCCAGCCAGGCCCCCTGTTCACAAAACGATTTTGCAATCGAAAATCGATTTTAACTGACATCGATTTTCATTTTTGCCTATCAACTACAATGGAAATCCATTTTCAATGACAAGCAAAATCGATTTTCGATTGCAAAAAATGTTTTGTGAACACAGGGCCTGATAACCATTCTATATAAGTACCAAAAAGATCTTTAATACGCGAAAAGAATTCAATGAAAATCGATACAAACTGATGTAAAAATAATATTCGTAACTTGATTTTGTAATTCTTAATGATACGACCAGATTTTAAAATAAAAACGTAACGGACTTGAAAATAATTGGTAATTACGAAAATACGACCCTTGTCTGGAGCTGCCCTGTGTTCACAAAACATTTTTTGCAATCGAAAATCGATTTTGCTTGTCATTGAAAATGGATTTCCATTGTAGTTGATAGGCAAAAATGAAAATCGATGTTAGTTAAAATCGATTTTCGATTGCAAAATCGTTTTGTGAACAGGGGGCCTGGCTGGGCCCCGTGTTCACATAATTATCTGACAACCTTTTTTCAATTGAAGCAGAAATTCACCCACTTTTTGTCAATGGAATTTGCACACATAATCGATGTAAATAATTAGCTTTGGTGTCAACAAGCTTGCATTGATTTTGACATCACTTTTGGCCATCTGCATAGCCGGCGATATTAAATCAATCCAGTTGAAATGTCTTTTCATCTCCTAATATTTTTGTATATGCCTTTCTACTTTATGTCTTTTTTTTCTTGATTTGGGGTAAGGGCCTAGCCTTTAATTCTGGTGAAAAATACATCAACCAAACTAAGAAATGGAAATAAATCTTCAAAGATAACCTTGTAATGTGGGGATAATTTTAAAGAAAATTTCTTGTGGGAAATGGCCCCTGCTTTAGAAAAAATAATAGCCTTCTACTGACTGTGTGTGTGTTGTTTCAGATGGAGTAGTAGGCTGTTTATGATGCCCAGTCGTCTCATGTTGCTCACTGGGGCAGCCCTACTTGGTACGTGTGGCTTCATAGCGGGCATCGTGGCTATACTCCACTGGAGGGATCGCGTAAGTGCAGTCTGATGGAATTGTATAGCCGGCCAATGTATACCTGGCACTGACCTGTATTCATGAATATATTATAATACCATTATGGTGAATAAATTACTTACCGTACTTGAAGCGATTGAAATCGATTAAAGCATACCTCAATGAAAATATTGTTATGGCCTCAGTAATTAGTTTTATATTACACATGAAAATAATAATAGCCCATTTTTAGGGGTTTGTAAAAACGATATGTGCAAATAATGCCCTACCTTACATTGATCACCTATTCAACGTTTTTTTCGTCCCTGTATCACAAACTTAAACATGACCATTTGGCATTCAGTATAAGAAAGTTTCTTTTTGGTCGCTTTTTAAATTTAAGTATAATATACCATTATATGTGTATTCAAGTATGCTTATGATTTCTTATGTATGATGATAACTTGTTTATGATTAAATGATTCTCTTCTCATCAGGTCTTGTAATTTCCTATGTTATCATTTAAGGTTGAAGACAGAAAAGAGAAGCGACAAGAAGCACAGAAATTCCACTTTGATGCCATGTGATGAAAACAGTGATATTTAGATCTGAAGTGTGAATGAATATTTGTAAAAACTTCATGTTTTACCACTCATTATGCCAAAAGTGTTATTGCCTTTTGAGTTGTCACTCTGTTCACAATTCTGTTCTGTGATCGTTAATATGTTCATATATTTATTTATTTTGTTCTACATACAGTTGTATGTATGTGATTGAATAATAATGATAAGTTATATATGCTATGTTTTCTTTTTTCTGTATTTGTAATCTATCTTCTAAGGTAAGATTTTCCTACATATTAGAAACCTATGTTTTACTAGTTATTCAAACAAGACACTTTTTATCAACCGCCAAAGGTGGAAAGACAAGAATTAGTGTTGTCCATCTGTCACAAAGTATTTAGGGCCATATCTCAGAAACAATATAAGATATCAACATGAAACTTCATGGGTGTATACATACCAATGAGGAGAAGTGCCATGCACAAGAACCATAACCCTACACTTTCTTAAATAAGAGTCATTGTCCTTTGTTGTTTTTATATGATGTAATTTTTCAGGGTTAAATCTCATAAAACCAAACAATATTTCATCATGAAACTTAATGGGTGTGTAGAAATCAATGAGAAAAAGTGCCATGTACAAAAACAATAACCCTTCACGTTCTTAAATAAGAGTTATTGCCCTTGGTTGATTTTGTTTATTTAACTTTTCAGGGCTATATCTCAGATACGCTACTCTACAAGATTTCAACATGGAACTTTTTAGATGCATTGATATCAATGAGGATAAATTGCAATTCATACAAACAATTACCCTACACTTAATTATTATATTTAGGATTATACCATATATCAAGGCATTTGCAATCATCCATAAACAAGATTTATTTGGCAGAGGATATCAATTCAACGAATTTGCTTGTTGATCTTAGTAGTGACACGAAATTAGCGCTCTGAAACTTTCAATCAACGAAACGAGTTGCTAAGCAAATATCTAGGCAAAGTTTGAATCTGGGTAAAAGTCGTACAAAAGCTAGGTCACCAGATCAAATCATAGAAAAAACACCTTGTTACCACTCATGAGGCCACTATTATGACATGAAACTTGGTCAGAATGTTTATCCTGTCGATATTAATGCCGATCTGGGTCAAGTGTGCCAAAAACTAGGTCACTAGTTCCCAATGTAGAGGCCACATTTATGACTCAATATTTATGAACCATTGCAATAATGATTATGTAGGCAATATAATATATATAATATAATCATATGTATGTATATATGCATATTTTTATTTATACATGTTTGGTTGTTCACTCTTGTAAATGTACGTTGCTATTCATGGAGTGGATATATTGTTGCACGGTAACAAGTTGTTTTGAAAGCAAATAAAAAATAAACAAGTATTTTTTCTCAGTTCTATGTTACTTTGCCCTATTTAGTTTTATTAATTCCCCCCTCACCGTAGGGCACACATATTGTTTTCTGCCCGTACGTTCGTTTGTCCGCCATCACACTGGGTTTTCGCTCTATATGATGAGAACCATTCTCTACAGAGAGATTCTAAATTCAAAGTTATGTTCGCTTACTCGTTATGTATTGATCCAATGAGAAAGTATTTATCGTTCTGGTGCGTTTCTCTTATAAACATCAGACCGACTCCTTTGTTGTTTAATTTATATGCATCCAAACTCTAATTGCTGGTAGTTCTTTTCTTACAATATATAACGTTAAATATATAATAAGTTTTTGAAATACTCACACAGGATTATTTCCAATACCATGTTCAGTTATTGGTGTAATGCCTTCCGGAAAAAAACATGCTTTGTGAGGCTTGTGTAACACCCTGTGACAGGCCTTGCTTTCATTGTAGTATGTATGCATGTACCTTTGTTACATGATTCGCCTGTTTACAATCTAATAGTATTTTGTTCGCAATATATTGCATACCGGGTACTATGTTAATTTAAGCTATGTTGTCAATTTTATACATAAATTTGTTTTCCTAACGTCTTCGACAATAAACAAGATACATGTATGTGTTTGCTTTGCTTAAACCCGCGTTTATAACAGTATTTGTTTTATTTAAAATTTGCAAATAACACATGCCTAGATTATTTCTTAACTCGTATAAAGCATGAAATCCATGCGCACGCGAACGTGAATGTGAGGGTTTCGGGTTGCGTGTTAGTGAAAAAAATCACCTTACAAGAAAACGGTTGGCTACATTCTTTATTCCACTAAAAATAAATATCGATACGAAAACATCCCGAAATATTTCACACTCAATGAGAACAGATGGCATCAATTACAAGAAATATCTGGAGGGTGGTGGTGGTGGTGGGGGGGGAGAAACACGAATTTAGATGAAGTGTCAGGTATACGCTAACTGTGTCTTCGTCATATAATGGCAACACCAAGAAGTAAACAATTGGGAAATATCTCTTAAGATAACAAACACGATGAATAAATTAGCTAAAATCGAATCCAAGGACGCATATGATCATCTTTCGTGTATGTTCGCATGCACATTGTATACCCGCTTACAAGAGGATAGCTCCTCTGCTCGGATAGAGTTATATCCCTTTAAGGGACCTGTTCACGTTTTTGGTAAATTGACAAAATTAAAAAAAAAAAAATGGTTTCAGATTCGCACATTTCCGTTGTTGTTATGATATTTGTGAAGAAACAGTAATACTGAACATTTACCATGCTCTAACATAACCGTTATATGCATCTTTTGACGATTTAAAAACCTGAAAATTATAAAGCGTTGCAACGCGAAACGATTGAATAATTTTGGGAGTTCTGTCGTTATCGTAATATTCTGTGACTCTAAGAGGATTTTTTATAGAAATAGTTTAAATACACCAATCACTGTATCATATATGGGCACGGATGGCCGAGTGGTCTAAGCGTTAGAGTTTTACTCATTGGGTCCGTGGTTCGAGCCCTGTTGCGCATTACTTATTTTTGTTTTACTGGAGCTTTTTAGTTCCAATGTTTACATTTATCAATTTAAAGCATTTAATGACTAACTTCACTACTAGCCAAAGTCTGTAAAAAGGTCACTTTAAGCTGTACGAAGTTTGGATACGCTATCGAGGCACGGAGACGGTTCTGCGCTAGCTTGTTGGGACTTTACAGAGCTCTCACAATTATCGTTGTTGTCAACTCCAATTTTCAAAGCGTTGCTTTGCAGGATGGTTTGTTAGAGCACGCTATTTAGCCTGAGACATTTGTCATCAGGACTCTGGGTTTCTGACATGGGTACCTTACACTTAGCTCATGATCGCAGGACCGCCCCTTTGAGCACACGGAGCAAGTGTTTTCCAAAGATCCATACCCTNCCCCCCCCCCCCTCAAACACACACACACGTTCTGATCGGAATAGCGCCAGTTTGTCCCGAGCTGTTAATTTGCACAGCTAGGCCCGACTTATCTCACAGTTAACCCCTATATCTAGAGGCCGTCCAATAACCACCACCTAGGAACTCGCTGGGTCCCTGGGGTAGCCTAAACCAGAAAATATCATTTCACTTTTAACAATAAAATATCGTATAAGCCGTCAATATGCCGCTTTAAATGCAAGACTAGACGATCTTTTTAAACTAATATCACACATCGTTGTCTTGTACACATATTTTCATATCTAGGTAATGAAGACAAGCTGATCTGAAATGTCCCTGGTCTAGGTCATAATGATAAAAAAAAGTTGAATTATCAGTGGACGGGTTGGCATTTAGACGGGTTGCTATCGCCTTAAAGACTTGTATTACATGTTTATTAGAAAACGCTGTATCGCCTTTTGTTTGCTAGATTACATTAAATATATTTGCTGTTGCTCCTATAGTACTGTTTTATTTGTGTAATTGTTTGCGGGTTTTCAAATAAATGGGTGTTTGTTTTTTCTACGATTTGACTTGATGACTAGTTTAACACGCACGTGACCTACATTCGAACTTTGCCCAGACATTGTCAAGATAAACATTCGGAAAATGTTTCCTCAATATACAGTCATGAATGTTGCCCCTTAAGTGGTAACATTCCTGTTCTAAGATTTTACGTAATGAACCAATCTCGAGACGCACGTGAACCAGATTCGAACACGACCTAGACATTGTCAATGTAAACATTTTAAATAAGTGCAATCAACATTGAACCATTAAGAGGCGACTATCCATCAATGGGAGTTTCTAAATTTAACCATGGATTGCGGTTCACATGGGGTTATGCTAGCGAGTTTATTGGAAACATGTGCATTATCTTGTTTTTCGGAGATGCATATTCCAAATGGTTTAATATAGTTAAAATCATGAAACAAATAAACTATACAGAATACTGCGTGATTTCAGACGCTTGACCGTGTGGGTTGTGTTAGTACGTATCAATTGAATTTAGTGTGTCAGTGCAGAATTACAAACTTTTATCAAAATGAAAAGTACCATCCAAAAAAACAGGTAAACGGAAGATTTTCTTAAAACTTTGATAAATACGCTGAAAGCAGCTAAAAACGTTCAAGCGAAAGTCAACGTGTCTGTAATATGACATATGCAAACGTAACTGACTTTACTTTTGACTGACCTTATGACATTTCTAAAAAAAAACATTAACAGCAGTCAGATCTTCATGTATATTAAGCTGGCGTTTTTTGTATTTGGATTAAAATTGTGATGCTTTTAGATGATTTGTGTTTGCACTTAAATGTGTCGCGTTCTGAAAAAAACTGGTCAAAATGCATGTGCGTAAAGTGTCGTCCCAGATTAGCCTGTGCAGTCCGCACAGGCTAATCAGGGACGACACTTTCCGCCGAAATTGGATTTTTGCTAAGAAGAGACATCATTTAAACGAAAAATTCCATAAAAGCGGAATTTGTCGTCCCTGGTTAGCCTGTGCGGACTGCACAGGCAAATCTGGGATGACAATTTAGGCACAAGGATTATGCCCAGTTTTCTCAGAAAACGACACACGTGTTTCGTAAACAAATCATGGCCAAGTGTGAGGTTTGACCACGAAGCCGGTTTCAACCCCCGATGATTTGCTTCGAATTCATTGTTCCGAGGCGTTGACACACTTGTAGAAATAATAAAATTATCACCTGGTACTCATTTCTTAACATTCTAACGTGGGTTTTAAAGGGACTTGTTCACAGTTTATCAAAATGAGATTTGTTCAATTTTTAGTCACAGATTCAAGAAATAAATGAACAATGTATATCAGTGTGTGAAATAACACTAATGCCGCAGACTTCTACTGAAAATACACTTTCGTTTACGAAAAATCATCGTTAGAAATTGATAAAATTATAAAGCGTCTCAGACGCGCAACGATTTAAAAAATTCGATTTCTTATGTTATCGTTATATTTTGTAATAAAACGAGGATGGTTATACTAAGTAGAAAATAAATGTTAGCCCGTGTGAAGACGGATGGTCAGGTCCGCACATAATGTAGTCGTAAAGACTCAACGACGATAGTTAACAGACCATAGTGGCCGTAACTATAAGTACAGAGACCATATATATTAGTTAACAGACCATAGTGGCCATAACTATAAGTTTAGAGACCATATATATTAGTTAACAGACCATAGTGGCCATAACTATAAGTACAGAGACCATATATATTAGTTAACAGTCCGTAGTGGTCATAACTATAAGTTAAGAGACCATATATATTAGTTATCAGACCAAAGTGGCCATAACTATAAGTACAGAGACCATATGTATTAGTTAACAGACCATAGTGGCCGTAACTATAAGTTTAGAGACCATATATACAAATGTATTAGTTAACAGACCTTAGTGGCCATAACTATAAGTTTAGAGACTATATATATCAGTTAACAGACCATAGTGGCCATAACTATAAGTTTAGAGACCATATATATACTAGTTTATAGACCATATATATTAGTTTACAGACCAAAGTGGCCATAACTTTAAGTTTAGAGACCATGTATATTAGATAATAGACCATATATATTAGTTAAGGGACCGTAGGCTTATGGCAATTATATCTCTGTGATACGTGTTTATTATTCTATAAATAAAGAATTCATTATTATAACTTTGCAACTAAAGTTTGATAGGGGTATATCACATTCTGAGTCACTGTCAGTTGGTTCGTCCGTTGGTCTGCATAAAATGTTGTAAGTTTGTGGAACGATTTTTAATTGTATAACCCTAACCCTAACCCTACAAAAGCCGTCACAGATCCTTGTCCGGTAGCACTTAGGCTTCAGACGTTGACACTGATGAGATTCAAACAACATAAAAACACAACAGACTGGTCTGGTTTTATTCTGTTTGCATATGGTCATTTTCACCTTGATTCTGAGTCGGAAAGGCTTAAACAAATCTACATCTACATCGTACGTCGCTGCCGTCAAGCTTGACAATTATGCGACGGGTGGTGAGAAGAAAAAGTAAGAATGAGAAAATAGTAAAGTGAGAAGAGTTTGATAGTTAAAAGTCAGAAGGACAGTACAGATGCGTCCCCAGCTACGTTTCATCCCTCTCCCTCATGTGTCTCCGGCTATGGTGGCCGCAGAGAGGATTGAACCTCAACCGGCACAGCCATGAGGGGTCATTGGGGGTTACTTTGTAGCTGGCGCTGACGACTTGGTTAGAAGCTTAACAGTGCTAACCCCTGCTTGAAGGATACCAAGTCAGGGAATTCGGCAACAGGGGCTGGTAAGCTGTTCCAGGTCGGTATTATTCCGGGGAAAAAGCTATGCCTGTAATAGGATGTTGATGTGGAGATAGGCAAGAACTTGATGGAATAAATGAGCCCCATGAAGTGTGGGTTGAGGGATAGTAGTCATTTTGTGACAAAGCTCTAACTTATTATTGGCCAAGTCACTCTCTTGCACAATATTAATTTTCTGTCTCTGTATCTCACCATACATAGGAAATTTGTAGCTGTGTAACTTAAATTATATTCAGGGTTATTAACTAGCATTGTGCCCACAGTTGCACAAAGTTGTGTGAATATTTTTGTTTAAAAACAAAGAATGTCATTTGCATCACTTGTGATAAATATTTTCAATGAAGGAACGAACTATTGTGAAATAGTATGTTTCATGATTACAAATTTTCCAGTATATATTCGTCTTTCAGTGGTTCCTGGTCAGTTTCTAGCAATATCTTGCGACCAAGCCATGTCGGAAAAGCAGCAATAACAGTAGCAGCAGTCAAGTAAGTTGTCTTCCACGTTTGAGCTACCTAGGCGCCGCAGTTTGTTGCAACGTCGGCACAATATGGATGGTTTTTATAATACGTAATGGAGTTTTATAAGATATGTGTTGATTTCCATGTCAGATTGTAATGGTATATGACTCAATGCATCAACAACACTGTTGCATATGAATTAAACTATAAGAAGGATGAATGCAAAAATGTCTGTTTAAATTTAATTTATTCTCAACCATATGAATATTAACTAGTTATATGTGTTTCGAAATATATTTAAGCATATTGATATATTTAACTTTGCTTTGATTAATTGTTTGATTTTTTTTTCATTCTGCATCTCCTTACCAGGTTAAGGATCGCCCCCACCACTCAGTGCCTTGCGATGAAATCCTCCTCTGCAACCTTGACCATGTACTGACCTGGAGGTCATGTTTATGGTCATATGGGCTTGGATGGTCATGGCAGTAAGAAAGTGTAAGATCATAAAGGGACTTGTTTAGAGATTTTGTGACAAGGTTGACTGACATAAGTCAGTTACATAACTAAAAGAAATTTATATGGCAACAAATTTAAATAAACAAACAAACATATAGCTACAAACGATACCACTATTTTGCAGTACAGTATATGCTTTTTTTCTGCTTTTAATCCAAATATTATTTAAAGAGGGTTGTTTTTTTTTATTCTGCACACTTATCTTTGTATAATAATTATTTTATTTTATTTCATAAACTGTATTATTGCCGTTTTAATAATATTTGTTAAAATATATTAAAAACTCTATTACCAATTTATTTAATATTGGCCCATCTGTATCTGTAAAGAAAATGACTACAACACAGGGCATCAACAAGAACAATTGAGAACATTTTCCTTAAAATATTGCCCAATCTTATCAGTTAACAAAATGTCTGCAGAAATAAAAATCTCTTTCTTTTAAAATATTGCTGTATTGTTCGACTGTTAACGGAATTGATTACAGAACAGGAATATATCTTTGAACATTTCCTTTAAAATATTGTTTCGTCATTTAATGTTAACAAGTTGACTGCACAATGTGTCATCAAAGACTGCAAGGAGTAAACGATTGTCCTCACTTCGGTGGTGGAAGCCAAGAAGCCATGCAAGAATTTCCAGCTGCTTACCTACTCTGGTATGTATGGGTTTAGTTTAAACTTACGTATTATATATTTTTAGTTGAGTAAACAATTATATGATTCAAATTATATTTGGTTTCAATTAAAAATATAAGATTTCATGATATTCACTACAGTATAAAACATTAGAACAATTATTACAATATTCTATGTCTGCAGAATATCCACAAAACATGTGTTGGTCATAAATCTATATACAAAATTATTAAATTTAGCGATAATGATGCGCATATTATGACAAGCTTTTTCCACCGTATTATAAAATAACGTTTGTCATTTTTAAACGCACATTTCGATGATGTCATACTGTGGGTTCTCTTATTTTTAGGGGGTCTCATTTTTGCCCACCCACCATTCCTCCTATTTATAACCACTGCGAATATTTACCAATTAGGAGTAGCGGATCCGTGGTCTAGTGGTAACACACTGGCTTCACAATCCAGATATCGCTGGTTCGATCCCCCGCTGCACCTAACCTACTAACTCGTCTTTCGCATGAGACGTTAAACCGAGGTGCAGTGTACTAGGTGCTATACACCGGGCACTAAAAGACCCAGGGTCACCTCTGGAACGGGGTGTCTCCTGTATCTTGCACTATCCCCCGTAACCAACTAACACGTCTTCTGGGGGCGNCGAAAAGTCAATATTTGATAAACACACTGTATTATTTTTTTATGCAAAAATACAAAATAAGACAGACTTGTAAACAAAGGTAATCTTCCAGCCAAACCGATTAACGCCTAATTTTGAGTCATTGTATTTCACAATCCTTCTATATATTTCATTGCAATCCTTGGTACCCCCGTCAACAATGGCAGAGGTATGCTGTACGATTTTGATGGCGAGATGGGTGGCGATGCAATGGAGTACGAATATGAAGGCGGGATGTTGGGTGGACGAATGGGACTCCGCCTCCTCATTTGTAAGAAGTGGTGCATGGATTGCTGGCACTCAAGGTGCTCTTGGTTCTGCTGCTGAAAAGTACAGCAACAAAGAAAAGGTATGATGATAATCACACCGGAAATGATACTTTTTGATTGGTGAAGGTTAATTGAGCCTAGTGCTGGGAAAACTGGGCTTAATGCATGTGTCGTAAGTGTCATCCCATATTAGCCTGTACAGTCAGCACAGGCTAATCAGGGACGACACTTTTCACTTTTATGAAATTTTTCGTTTAAAGGAAGTTTCTTCCTAACGTCAATCCAGTTTAGACGGAATGTGTCGTCCCTGATAGCCTGTGTGGACTGCACAGGCTTATCTGGTATGATACTTTATGCAAATGCTTAACGCTCAGTGGACTGCACAGGCTTATCTGGTATGACACTTTATGCAAATGCTTAACGCTCAGTTTTCCCAGAGTGAGGCTCAATTACAGATGCAGGCAAGCGCATTTTAGAGATGCCCTTCTAGCCATTAAGATTAGACTTGATAATTCGTTTTTTTTTAACTTCTAATTTAATCGGTCAAGCAAAAGTATATGATTGCAGGATGTGCGTAGTAAATATCCACACTTGATTATGCTAAATACAGATTCTCAAAAGGCTAGTCCAGTTCAAAATAAGAAATCAGAAGCCAATATCATCCATAAAGACTGCTATTAATAGTAATTACAACATATTTAAGTAAATGATTGTAATTATCATGCATTTAAGTTATAAAATGTAAGTTATAGACGTGTTTAGTGTAAACCTATTTATTTTAGCTCAATTGCATTTAAAATACTTACTTTTTATTTGAAACGCTCTCGAGTCCGTTTCCTGGGACTAGAACCAGTACTTGGTTTCTATTAGGGTCGAAAAAAACGCTCCTACATTGGGGATCGAACCCGTGACCTCCCGGTCGCAAGGTGGACACCATATCCACTACGCCACGGCAACCTATAAGTAATATATCTGAATTGATTGTGCTCATTGAAAGACGTGTGTGGGTCTGTAGAATCAAAAACGGAGAAATATAATAATATAATTAAATATATCCATGATACACTCATAACTTTAAAATATTTCTATTATGAAGTGTGTATGCCCATCAAATACATACTACATGTACAAGTACGTATATTTTTATTTTAGCCATTTATCTTTAATCATTTTAACAAGGGATGGCAAAATTATTCGAATATTCGCTTGGATGGTAAGTATTCGAATGACAGAATTGATATTCGCATATTCTCATTTTTTATTATTTTTTTTTCAAAACGTAATTTCCCTTATATTTAATGACCTGCGAGCCCTGACGTTCTTCGTATCAAACTGATAACGCGGCCCGTATCAGCGATGATTGCGCAATGCAATATACACACTCTAAGAAAGGGCCCGAACTATTGTTTGTCAATTAGGTGCCAATTAAGAGGTTCAATTGACTGGCGAATAATAATTTAGTTTCTGTGATCACAGTTTGAACAGACATTAAAATTTGTGAATTATTCAAATTTAACAAATGATATAAAAGAAAATGTTTTGGTAGAAAACTTCACAAGCATAGATTTTTCACTGTTGAGTTGCTTTTTTAGCGTTTATAACGCGTTTTCTTACAGTATAGTCTTATGTAAAGATATTTTTAAATAATTAGATTTTTACTAAAGCACCGCACCCACTCTGCAAAGTCCCTATGTATAATGGTTCAGCCAAGTAAAATCGGGCTGAACACTGCCTTTTTACAGCAGAGTATTGATGTTAAGCAGAGTGCTCGGACAATGGTTTTTATAACCGAAGCTTCCGACGGTAAACAAACCAATCAGTCAGAAAACTTCAGAACAATTATTTGTAATAACTGATAATTGATCATAATTTGAATCTGAAAATGCCGCCAGCCCCTTCGGAAGTATGGAAATACTTCACACGGTCTGATGATAAGAAGACCGCAACGTGTAATGTGTGTAAAAGTAGTCTGCATATGCGCGGTCTACTACAAATCTGTGGAACCATGTCACTGCTAAGCATCCTGGTTCACTGGAAAGTGCTAGTGATAAAGTCAAACAGCCATCAATGAAACAGTTTACTGCTACTGGTAGTTTGGGTCTTAGTGGGTGTTCAAGTGATGTGATTTTGTTAAATTTTTTAACCCATTTATGCCTAGCGTCTAAAAAAAGGCATTGGCAAACAGCTTAGACCCAGATGAGACGCCGCATGATGCGGCGTCTCATCAGGGTCTGCGCTGTTTGCTTATAGGAATTTCTGTAAGAAATATTCTAAATATAGAAATACATATACTAGACATCCCTTACTTTGGAAATAAATTCATCCAATTTAGAAGGATGGGAGAGTCCACTCGGAATAAATGGGTTAATAGAACTAAGTTTCACTTTTCCTTTCAGGACAAGCGCCCTGGAGTACGGATTTGAGTGGCAGTTGATTTCAATGTATCAATATTAATCAATATATTATATGTAGTAACAAATACCCAAATAAATACGAATATAACCTTGGTTTTGAGTTATTATTTTCAGGATGTAATAAATACATGTACATTTACTAGAAATAAATTGTACGTTTTATGCATAGCAAAAGGTTTCAATAAGGGCTGTTTCATAAATTCGCGGTAATGTTAGTAAGGGTCGATCGGTTATTGTCTGCTCAGGTACTAATTAAAACTACCCTGGGTACTCTTTAAGTAACTAAAAAGTACCCGGGGTACGGAAAACATACTAAAAAGTACCCCGGAGTATGGCCGGTTGCTTTTAAGCGTATTTTCAGTACCAGGGGTACATTGTATTATACTTGAGAGTACCCGGGATACTTTTAAGTAGTACCTGAGCCTACAACGACCAATTTAGCAAACGTAAGCGATAATTACACCAGTAACTAGTATTTTTTTCTCAAAGAACATTTAACACGGCTCGGAGTCATACACGAAGCACGCCGACGTCAACTAGGCACAATGAAATTGTCTTTTGTCGAATGTGTCATTTATGTTCCCTTTCTCGTGGTCAACACATACGACCAAACATGTAATGTACTTGTTCATGCAGGAATACCTACTCACCTTTCAAACGGGCTCATTCTCATTACAGACTGGAGCTTTGAGTTATTGTAACGATGTTAATTTTTAATGTGACCTGCGTCGTGCGAAAATGAGTCTTATGCCGTATGCGGCCAGCGTAGCTCCAGACTAGCCTGCGCATTTGCACCGTCTGGTCACTTGCTACTCTGTCCGCCATATAGTCGAATAAGCTTTCGTGGTCTCATTATGGGAGACCTCTTTACCGGACTGCGCCAATCGTCGCTGTTCTTCGAAAACCGCGTAAGTCAATTTTTACAACTTTTCAATAGGCAAAAACACATTTTTGGAAGTTTTAAAATATACTAATTTAGATAGTCTAAAAAAGGAACCAAACATTAAAGAGAAAACTGCGTAAGTCCATTTTTAGAATTAAAATGACAACTACAGGCCTTTATATTTTCATAAATAAAAAGTATGCCCATTTTGACTAAGANGTTGTAAAAGTTTACTTACGCAGTTTTTGCAGAAACAATTAGTGCACCAATGAGTGTTCAGGATTTTATCACGTGCTCATAACTATGCCTTCTGATTGGATATTAAATCCAGTATTTTCGCAGAAAATGACCCGTGAACCCGCCGTTCTTATAAAAACAAATAACCATTTGCGCCAAATTTGACTTACGCGGTTTTCGAAGAACAGCGACTAAATGCTGAGGCTGCTCTGGAGTTACTCTGGTCGCATATGGAATAAAGCCCATTTTCGCATGACGCGGGTCATGTTAGAAGACACTCTGCATTTCCAAAAGGCATTTAAGAAATATTACAATTCCTTGACATTGTGTCATTAAACACGTTGCCTAAATGCAGAACATTGGGTGGAAAAAAGCTTTTTAAAGCTTGGATAATAGGTTGATTCAATAACCTCATCACATCATTCACATTAACTTTAAGTGTGAGTCATACAAGATGTGAGCCACACGATGCATATGTACACACAACCTTCATAAGATGAAGATTTTTTAAAAGGTTGGTCGGCGTGGCGGACCACGTGTACGTTTCGGTACTCGTAAAGTGATTCTGTCTGTTTCGAATATTGACTATTGTACAAAATTAATGAACTCAATAACATGATAAACATTACATCGCAATGCACTATTTGTAATGTGAAAGAAAAACTGTGCTTACCATAGAATATTTTACAGTGATAACAATATATTCAAATTCTTGTTCCAAATAGTTATCCAGAACAGCACAGACTAAGTTATTTGCTTTTCAACACAGCTGACAAAGCGGTTCAGGTTTTCCCGTCATATTTGCGACAATGCGGTTGTCTAAGACCGTAGCCCGGAGATAACTATTGCCTTAAAGAGACTTGTTAACAGATGTTCGTATTTTTAAAAACATGCCATTTATGTATTAGATACTTATATCGAGTAATCTATCGTTTAAAATATTACACTATAACCGCCTGTAAAAAACAACATCTGAGTGTTTTTAAAATTTTGTGTATATGAAATACATCACTTACATGAACAAATTTTGCACACAGATATAATTCAAAAGTGCTGAGAGGTCACCTATTATTTGCAAATTACAACCAAGCATCGGAAATGAAGTAAAGAGGCAACTGCGATTACACCCAAACAAATCGCATTATAACCACATAATTTAATAATTTTGCATGAAGAGCTTTAAGCGACCTAAATACCTCTGTAAAGTTGTTATCGCATATTTAAATTCTTCCTTAAAGTAGTTGTATTGCTTTCGCAAAATATGCTTATCGCGTTATACTGCGAGATGATACAGCCCTTCATATCACTTGTAGGCAGATTTTAGAACACGTGATGAATGCTCTTATTGCGAGATTTATTTAAACCGAAATCGATTGCGATACTTTTTATTAGTGGTAAGCGGACGGGACAGATTTCATTGATTCATAAAGGAGACGTCAGTGCGCAGGTAATTTTCCTTGTTGATATTAGTATAACTATTTTACTTTTTAATGTTAATGTTTGCTGTTCACATTATCAGTGATATACAATGTGATCAATTTAACTTTTGTTTACACCAAGTCTATAAATCGTGATTTTTGTTGATGTTGTAAATATACTTACTTATATCAACTCACGTATGAATGTATGTTTTATATTAAAAGTGCATGTGTTCACATGTAGGTAAATTTAATTACATGAGTTATGTGTAGATCAATTTAAGTGACTATTTGCTTATGTTCGACATTATGCACACATGATTTTAACTTATGTTTAGAATAATAAAGAGATTATATAGATAACAGATTGTTTATTTCTAGCAAGGTAATATTCAATATCAAATTAATTGCCTATAACCCATGTATAAATAGTACAACCAAAACACGATTTACTGCGCAAGTTCTATCGGAACTCAATATTTTCGTAAAACGAATATTACAGATGCCATATAAGGTAGAACACTAAACACACAATTATATGAACAATTTGTCTATACTTAATTATTTGAAAAGTCCTTAAAATGCGAAATTTACGATACCCGATCTCCAATGTTTTCATGGTTTTAACTCAAAAACAATCTCAAATATTGGAGGTACTCGTAAGTACATGAAGTAGTAATACATTATTTTATATACTCATAATATTTTTACTAACCGGGTTATTTCATCTTTTGCTCACTTGTAAAAATACATCGTAATGTTCGATCAGACGAAAGCCGACCTAGCAGTGTACTATGGTTTACACGGAGCCGTGGGTCATCATTTTTCGTCACTAGACAATCCTTCATTTCTCGCCGGAACATGGCATCTGATATCAAACTATCTTGCAGTTATTGATGACATCTGTTATCACACTATCTTGCAGTTATTTATTACCTGTAATGTTTACGAAGGAATTTTGATGTGTTTATATATGGGACTTTAAAATGATTGTTTTATGACATTTGTGTAGTATTGCATATCTGCATTAAACAAATATATCGGGAACCATTTTCACTGAACACTACTTTCTGACATGTCCTTATACGAATTAAACTACTGGTGATTTAATAATGTCAGTAATAACTATATTTTGTTGCCGTTTTGGTTTTATTTGAGTTCGTTTCAGGTCTCCTCGATGAATCATTAACGGAGTATAGTAATAAAAAACGATGGGTAGCGTAATTTTATTTCAACTATTTCTTAAAACAGATACCCCACTCAATATATTATCATATAAACCACCAACAAGATGTAGTTATACATTTATTAAGAACAGTTTATATTATAGGAGTTGTTTGGCAGTTTCAAAGTGTCCAAAATGATTAGCTTTAGTAATATAAAAAGAGCGTTTGTAGTGTGCATTATGCTCTTCATAAAAGACCACGGTGGCATATATGTAATTGTAAGTTGCAGTGAGCTGTCAACATGCAAACTCAACAAAAACTTTAAGTTCGATGTTGATACCTATCCTCTGTACTTGAGATCTGAAGGCATCATGGAGTGTTGTTAATTGAACACTTATAGATGCTATTTAGTTAATGCACTGCCAGTCGCCATAACAGGATCCCCCGCGGCGCCCTTCGTCATGGTACGGTCAGGAGGGTCATTCAAAGATTCGATTGTGTCATAGGACATGCTTGTAAATAAATCTTAAATAAGAAATACTCATGTTTGTTTATGAATCTTAAATAAGAAATAAACAACAAATCCTTTTTATAAAAAGAGGGACACTGAATGAGTATATTCAATTGTTATTATAATTGTAATAAATCCCTTGACAATACCACTTAAACGAGTTTTCGCATAGTCGGTCGACAACCAACACTTTATTCGAATCAATAAACAAACTAATCAACTTATGAAACCTACTTTCGACAACAAACAATGCTAATTAAAATAAAGTCATGTTTTTACCTTAGTATGCATTAACAGATAATTCGCATGTTATAGTTTAAATGAGTACCAAAAAGGCGTGGTTCTGAAAGTGTGTGCCACACAATATGTACTACGTTATTATAAAATTGTCAGAGTCCATGCTGTTACGGTGTGTGAAAAGTGTAAACCTGTGTAAACATCGACGTAAAACAAATATCAATAAAGCAATTTTCAGTATGCAGAGACCATATGGGAATCCAAATTGTGTAAATACTCGCTACAAAGACGGTGTGCATGTTTTATGTTTTGTAATTTAATGGTTGCCTTACATAACTTAAATGCAGCGTAATATAATCAGCAACCTATATTATAACACTGAAAACGGTTACTGCCTCGCTTTCATCGTAGGTATAAACCAATGCTGTATATATAAGTCAGTTTGTGACTTTGTACTGTTTCAGTATTAAGTGACACTTTCCCATGTTAGAGCTCAAACGATGGCTGAAACGATTCAATCATAGCCTTGTGTATGCCATCTTGCGATAATTGCATATGAGTACTTAGTGTCATATATGGCGTACACAACTTTCCTACGTCTATAAAGGGATGATACTATGTGGCTTATATTGTTTAATCAATTAATAAATCGTTTGCTGGCATTTTAAACTTGTACTGTACAATATCAAAAATCCATGTATATTCGAACGGTATCAACTCAGTTTAAAAAAGTATGTTTATCGAAAACGATCCCTTTAATTTTATACTATAATAAAACCATGTGAATACATCTTTTTTTCTTCTCGTTCTCCATAACACTTGGATTTCGGAGGTGAAACGGTTGGCTTTCTGAATAGTCTCCACCGGTCTGTACAGCTTCCCATTCAAGTTCCGGCCACACATTTTCCCTAAGTGGTTGTTGGTCCATACATTCATGGACGATGTATCCATCCTGTGTGTTGGCCTATCCGAGGAGGCACTTTTAAGGCAGCAAGAGATGGAATCTTTATTGGATGAATGAATTTATTAAAGGGGAATGTCACGTTTTTAAAGTTATTAAAAAATATAGAATGCGATAATTATTCACGAACATTATTGCAAAAAAAAGAACATTTATATTTATAAATCTACAACATGCATTTAACCAACATTTGATTTAATATACTTTATAATATGCATGAATGTGTGCGCTCTTCTTTAAACATGTACAAGTTTAACGAAAGTCGACAACAGCCCATTCCTGTTGATAACGTTAAGTACATGTGATGTAGGATTAAAGTCCTCAGGTAACCCCCCTTTAAATCAGCTCAGCTGACTGGACGAATGTAAACGGCCATTGCGTCAGGGATAAACCGAGTTGAAGAAATGAAAACATTACACGTAAATATATTTACTTGCCTTTCTAGAATTAGTATATGTAAATGTAACAACCGAACGCAGTTTGCTGTAGTATGTACATGCGTATTCGTTTATTGAATGAATTTAATTGAGCCAAATAAAACGGGTATTGTAGTATGTTTAGTGAATTGAATATAAATGTTGAATCAACTTTGTGCTACACCTGTTGACACAAAATAATGATTGCTACGGTGTGTATATTCGTTTGTGTTTGTGTTAAATTAATACGATGGAACTACATGTACACATACATTTTTTAAATTTAGCTTTTGAGAACCAACGTTTATGTTGTTTTTCTTTTCTTAAAAAGTATTATAATGTTACATATACATTATGTCATACAATGTTTTTTTCATCAAACACTAAGTATTGAACGGCCATAAGCAAAGCATTTAGCTCAAACTAACATTTTGAAAACTATAGTATAAATTGTGTTGTTATCAGTAAACGTACTTTACTCAATGCGATGTTCACATCGAATGCGTACTCTTCTTAGATAGTATTATCATCGTTGTTTTATCGCTCGCTTAGGAGTTTCCTATGTATAACTTGTTTTCAATTTGTTTACACAGTCTTCGAGTATGTCACATTGTCGTTAGTTTTGAACGAGTAGTCAGAGAAAAACAGAAAATAAGTGTATTTTGTAAACACAAAAACAAGTTTTAACAGAAACTGTAACCTGTGAGTTGTATCTACGCATACTTAATTTATGTGTCGAAATAATTCACTGCGTGTTGTTTAAAATTTATATCGGAAGTTATGTAGTTAATGTTTTTGTGGAAGTAAACGCTTTGAATAAAATGTAAATTAAATATCTATTCATGGTGGCTCAGACTTCCTAGGTCGATATAAACTGAATTGTATGTTTGAACAGCGAATTTGCTGAGCTATATTTGTTTGTTAAAATCTGTACGGATTTAAGATAATTTAAAATGCACGGACGTGATGGGACTAAATGAGTCCGTGCATACCGATTAAAGTATTTTTCTCTATCAGCATACCCGCATGAGATCAGAGGTGAGGCTAGCATATTTATCGTTTTTTGATAACCTCATAGTTGTCAAGGATCCAAAGGGTAGTTGAAGGGTACGGTTGATAGATCGTACGACTAACTCTTACTCTTCCCATAAGTAACCACATTTATAGACATTAAGTTAAATATTACTGCCACAGCTTAAGCGTTGCTTAAATAAATTTTACAATGCATAATTGTTACCAAAAACAACTGAATTTACAACTGTTTTTTCCTCGTTACAAGATTGTTTCGATAGTTGCCACAGACATAGGGCCAAAGGTCCTTAATAAGCATTTGGATAATGTAAACTAGTTTTTTTCTCCTGATCCGACAGTAATATATACGATGGCAATTTAAGAGGTATTCAAACGATACTTACGAAATTTTAGTATGGGAATATGTTACATAAAGCGTTACAAAATCGTTATGCTACAACAACTTTCATCTTTCTTTTAACATGCTATTAACATTTTAGAATTCATTTAGTAGTTGTATAACAAACTGTTATTTTGAGTTCTTGTATTCAAAGTTTTATACGCACATGGTTTCACCATATGATAATTTGAAATATATCTGCATGTCTGTGTTTTGAATGTTAAATATGAAAATCCTGTTATATCTCAATAAGTAAAAAGAGGTCAATTAGTAATCAGTACCTCAACTTGAATACCTTATTTCCTATATTCGGAAAATAATTAAAAATCATATTGAATTTAATTGTGTTGACCATGCTTACCTGATGTAAATCAAATTTGGAAGCCGACGGTAGCGATCCAGGGCGACGTTGGAGAGTTCATAATGGGGCTGGCCACTGGTCTGAATGGCTATAAGTGTGACCCTGAATGGCTGGGCTTCATTCGCAAGTGTATCCCTCCTGGCATCAGTAGATGCCAGTGGCATATATACATACCTGTTGTGACCCTTAAAATCGCTTTGAACTGTTCATAATAAATACTACTGTTTTATCCAATAATGATAAAAATCGGTCAGAATATTTATCTTCACAATATATAGCCTGAATCTGGTCCATGACTCAATATTGAAAACATTCGACATAATTATTATCTTGAGTCTATATGTGAGTCATTTGTGTCCAACTGTAGGTCAATAGGTCAAATCTTACAACAATCTTCTTATCACTAAAGAAGCAACATGCTGACTCAATTTATGTTTTTTTTCGACCATGTTTAAGCCGAGTTTGAATCTAGGTCACGTGCTTTTAAAAGCCATGTCATCAGGTAAAATTTTAGAAAAACATTGTAACCACTCTAGTGGCCGCATGTTTAACTCAATATTTAAGTAAAGTTTGATTCTGAGTCACGTGCGTCTTAAAGCTAGGTCACGAGGTGAAATCGTACCCAAAAAGTTGTAAACACTCTAGAAACCACATTTGTTATTTTATCCTCATGGCAAGAATATGTTTATTTAAAACTAGCCGGAGTTCGACGAAAAAGCGTACAAGACTTTACACAAAAGCATAAAAATACAATGCCTTCAGCGCTCTGATTTTTTTAAAAGCGTCAGTTCTATATGTAACGTCATCGAACCATGGTTGCGCGAGGCATGTCTAGCTTATCTCTAGATATTGGTTGGTGATCTAAGATATTGATGCTAAAACATGTCTCAATACAATAGTGTATACGGTTAATTAGATACCTTAACTCACGAAACTTCTTAACACATACTTTTACAAATTTCTTTGGTCAAAATGTATGCCTGATTTACCAATTTAGTTTATGTCTTCAGATATTGATACCGAATAAGTTTGTTAACTTGGAAAGCGGTAAGTATGATATATTTTAAAAGAAACATTTCGTTATTGGCTAAATTAACCTATTATTCTAAAATCGTTTAAAAAAATGAAACTCAGACGTAGATGTACAACATCTTTACATACTAAACAAATGCTTCATTTTAAACTGAGATTTTATACTGTTTATTTGATTAGAAGAGTCCTTATGAGTAATTTGTAAGCTATTTAATCATACAAATATCGGTTTTAAAATGACACTTTATATTGATAAATAATTTATATACTTCTGTTTACAATTTAAAAAAGTAATAATAGAGCTAACCTGTCAGCTTTAAAATCAAACAAGGTTTTGTGGTATCATAAGCAGACATGGTAGCTCCTCACCAGACTACGCGAGGCGCAGGGTGATCTGGAGTTACGCTGGTTGCATATGGCATAAGACCTATTTAAGCATGATGCAGGTCATATGGCAACATCAGCTTTGTTCAGACGTTCAGACCTGCCAGCAAGAAAACATCCAGCAGATAAATGTTCATTTAACATTCCCAGCATAACTTCACAGTTAAAGTCACACAGAAAAGAAGGCCTACAGCAACACTGTCAGACAGGTCTGCAAGAAAACTTTCACATTAAGCACACATCGGCATCAAGTGTTTTCTATGTTGTGCAGTGATCCCTGCGTACTATGACTTCTTCTTGGCCTTGCCTGACGGTGGTCTCTCCCTCGCTGCCTTCCTCCTCTGTACCTGCTTCTGATGCTCCTTCTCCATCTCACGCTCAGTGATGTTCAGACGCAGAGACTGAAAAAGGTACAAAAAGTTGCAACATGGGAAAATGGCTTTTAAGCCATATGCAGCCACCATACATCCAGACAGCCTGCACATGCGCGCAGTCTGGACTGGAGCTACTGTGACCTCTAACGAGACCACAAAACCTTTTGTGACTTTTTAGAGGACAACTCCTGACCAGACTGAACGCGCTGCTTTGGAGTTATTCTGGCCTCATATTGCATAAGAACCATTTTCGCACTACGTAAAGTTTAAACATTAATCTAACAGCTGTTCCCCATGGCATAGGACAATACTCATATAGCACTCCTGTTCTATGCACAACCTCGACAGGTTTATGGTAATATAAAAGAGAGATCACCATTTGTTTGATTGACATGATCTTTCTCGAACTGCAATGAGAATTTGTTGATGAAACTGATGTAATTCTGCTTATGGCTGTCTGGTAGAAAGGTGTACATCCTCGAATAATGTATATAGCCTGTACATGTACAGTGAACAAATATAAATGTAATTTAAAGACATTTCACATACTTNAAATGTCATCGACTTAGAATAACATAAACGCCCCCTGTATGTTTTATATATTCGCGTAAAAGTTTGTACTTATTGTTTAAGCATAGTAACACATATCATAACTAGAAACTAGTACAGTGATACCGCGTAACTGTATTGAAAATGTAAGTAGTCACTTACTTTGCCCAATAAGTTGATATGCGTACTAATGTTTAAATTGTAAAAGAAATCGATCCACCTTTAAAGAGAAATCAGTTTTCTTTGCATTAATTCAACTTATTATTATTTTCATTTTTGACAAACCATGTTTGAAGAAACTTTATAACGGTTACCGCGGAGTTCGAAAGTTGAAAAGAGGGATATTTTAGTAAAAATATCAGAGCTCTAGAAATTGGTCGGTGATCAAAGATATTGATGCTTAAAGCATGTCTCAACGCAATATTATACACGGTTTATTAGATACCTTAACTCACGAAACTTCTTAATACAAACTTTTAAGTAAAAATAGCATACTTTGGTCAAAATGTATGTCTCAGTTACCGAATTACTACATGTCTTCAGATATTGATACCGATTAAGTTTGTAAACTTTGAAAGCGGTTAGTATGATATCATAAAAAATATCGGTTTGAAAATGACACTCTAATTTGATCATCAACCAATTTATGGTCTTTCGTTTAGATTTTGAAAGAGTTATAAGGCTTTACACAAAAGCAACTAACTGCAATGCTTTAGCGCTCTGATTTTTGGGGCGATTGCCTTCTGCAATTCGCCCCATAGGTTACATAATATATACGTATACCGAAGAATAAAGTCCGTTACTGCAATTAACCACTTAGCATCCAGATTCTGCATTCGCAAACAAAATAGCTCCGATCGCATAAAATTAGTATTAATGCACACGAACAGCTTACAGCGCGCGTTCTATCCATGGCAACGTCTTTTCACTATGGCATTAGCACTCGAGTTACACGCAGTCCTCATGGAAGGTGTATACAGCGACAAAATATCGGTTCAATATTGAACTATCTACACTTAACCGATACAGCGTATTTATGTTCTTTCGTTTTCAGAAATCAACTGCGTTCGCGATATGGGCGACAACATTTAATTACCACGCGCTACACAGTCTTTATATGACAATTCGCCCGTGCTTTTCATGCCAGTTTTTAAATTTTTCCTTACACACGAAATACATGTTATGGTTGTCACTTTCACAGCAGCTTATTATACGTCATGCATGCAGTAACATTCGGATAAGCGTTGTGGACTTCACATTGTTATATGACATTCAAATTTACTTAGATAATATAATGTGATCATTTCGCAAAACTTAACTTAGATTTTAAACTGTAATGAAGTATTTTAACGTAAATGGATAAATAAACAGGCGAGTTAATAGTTATTTTCATTATTTATAATAAACAAATAATGTATTAAACATAATAATGCTTTTGTGTAAACAGACTGTTAATTCAAGTTAAAACAAATGCTGTTTATTCAAAATAAGGGTTTGATATGCCAATATTTGTTGATAAAAAATCCCAATTCGGTCCACTTTGTCGGTCCACTTTGTCTGTATATTAAAGTGAACTATCAAGCTGTGACTAACTGAAATTCTGTTTTAAGGGACATATTTTTAGAACTTCAGAGATGGGCATAGTTGATAGCTCAATATCTCATACAAGCCTGTGTATTTTTAACTATTGTTATGCCGGCTTGATCTTCCAAGCAGATATCATTACACTCATCGAATTTATATGTACAATCCCAGTGTTTCATATGTTGGTTTGCAAGAAACAAACTATAAACATGCTTTATAGAGTTCATCTGTTGTTTAAGTTAGTAATTGCATTTCAGGGGTTGTCCAAACAATATTGGTCTTGCCTGATTTTATTGGTATTTGAACTTCATTGTATTCATTTTCATGAGAATTAAAGGGATTTCTTTTTTGGACGATCTGTTCTGTCAACGTTTCGCAGCTATGCATTGGCACGTACGACAATGACTTGTTTTAAAAAGCAGCATTTTCTTTTAACCCCAAAGCTAAATCATATATAATGTTGACAGCTTGTCACCCTTCCTTAATTCCATCTGTTTTATTCAACAAAGGTGAGTGGTTGGCGTCACGGTGTGTAGTGATTTTACGACCACAAAATTTGAGCAAAATCGCCCCACCAGTACTTTCAGTACTTTGATTGTTTATAAGCGTCAGTAATTCATGTAACGTCATCGACTAAGAATAACAGAAAACGCCCCCCCCCCGTATGTTTTATATATTCGCGTAAAAGTTCGTACTTATTGTTTAAGCATAGTAAACCAATATCATAACTAGAACCAATGACATTGATACCGCGTAACTTTATTGAACATATAAGTAGTCACTTACTGTGCCCCATTAGTTGANATATTGGTTGATTTGATCGAGTTTTTTAAGATAAAATATATACCTTAAATTTGACTAAAGGAGAGGCGGCAATTAATACTGTAGTGAGAGCACTATATAAACATTTGATTCCGTAGGATACATAATTAATGTATAACGCATAATGTACATTTATAGTTAGCAAGGTTACTCTAGTATCGGGAGTGTTAAATATAAGTACATGTTCCAATAATGAATATTGAATTTTATTATTATGTTGTTGTAAATATTACATATTCATATGCATAGATATATGTGTGTATATGTTGTACATACAAACGTAGATAAATATTTTAGTTATTATTTTACCTATCCTTTTATTGTTTAGTAATATCGTCTTATATGACGTAGGTTCATACATTTTATAGTCTCTCATAACTCTATTAGAGTGGTTTTACACATGAACTTGTTTAATTTGCTACATGTTTTT
The DNA here is from genome assembly GCA_007657795.1 of Dreissena rostriformis. Lineage (NCBI taxonomy): Eukaryota > Metazoa > Mollusca > Bivalvia > Myida > Dreissenidae > Dreissena > Dreissena rostriformis. The sequence goes on from VMBQ01005211.1 coordinate 45,741, forward strand.
TTTATACCATGAATGTATAAAAGTGAGACTCAAATTAACTTTCTGTCTGTCTGTCTGTCTGTCTGTCTGTCTGTCTGTCTGTCTGTCTGACTGTCTGTACCAGAAGTATGCTATGATTATCGTCTACATTATATATTTTATAAAATGAATAGTGTTCATTTGGATAGCTACTCATGTTCATGGCAAGTAAAATGCGGTGTACTATTGCATACCGCTTTAAAGTGTTCAGTTAATGTTTTCTTTAACGAAATGTCTTGCATTGGCCAATCATTGTTATGTGTAATTTCCGATGTATTTGTAAACTTAGTTTTCCGCGTAATCTTGTTAATCTGTATCGATATTTCCCCATAACTGGTGTTTTGTTAAAGAAAAATATTTACCTCACACCAAAGAACTGCCTCAAAGAAGTTATATTGTTTTTAACAATTGTTTGGTAAATCGGTACGGGTATTTAAAAATGGTCCACTCATTTGTATCATTTGAATGCATATTTGAAATGTAAAGAACAGAACCCATGCGGTCTCCTATTGAATGGCTCCAATTTTACTTGACATTCAATCGGGCGCATTTCATTCAATAGTTGAAGACGGCCGGGTATCGTAATGTTTTCGTAAAAGAGTAGATAATGCGCAGGTATGTTACCTTATTTATATATTTATATATCATAATATTAGGAGAGATGGGTTTAAAAGTGCCACTATTTCGGTAAAAAATCTTTTGAATTGAAAGCTTATACGCCTAAGCAAACTTATCATTTAATTGGATATGGGAATGCTTAACTTGAAGTGAGAAATTGAAACTGTAGTTTCATTGATATCCATATTCAATGATTTATTTAAAGCCAACCAGTTTTCGTTTTTCGGCTTATAAAAAATGGAAGTCGAATAAAATATTATATTATAGTGCGTTTTTTTTTAAATTTAATCGTCATAATAGTAATCCACATCACTACATGTATATCACAAGGAGCACATGTTTTACAACATTGATCAATGACATGTTACAATATGAGCACATTTTATTAACCACATGCATAAAAAATAAATCTTGTTATCTATATAGAACAACATCAAAGCGTCATACATGTTGATTATCTTCATTTCAAAACCATTACCTTAGTTAGCATGTTTCGTAAACAAGTCTTTTTTTCCAAGATATTGCGACGAACGTTATTGAATGCTGCACCTTAATGCGTACGTCACAGTACATTCATTTTGTTTTATCATGAACGCGAAGCCATTTATATTAACTCAATTAATGTGTTTTTTTTATACATAATCGTTTTTAGACATTGTTGGAATTAATCGCATATAACTAATTTATGTTGACAGAGGCTTCACATGCAAAAACTTGGCTTCTTTAACGCAATTTAGTGGCATTCTGTGATGTGGCTGATAAAACAATATGGCGAGTCTATCCGATGTGTTTACTGAGAAGGAATGGACGAACTGGCTGAAGGCGTGGCTGGCAGTTGATCTGTCAAAGTCTGGTTTAGAGCAGTTAGTGGAGAACGAGACTAAAACTTTAAATTCGCAGTCATTTACACGTCTTTGTATATTCGAGCTATGCAACTGGTGAATGCTACAGGCCAAAACTGATACTTAAGAAAGAAAAAAAACTTAATAGGAAGGGAAATAATAATCATATTAAGTAAAACAGGCTCATATAAATTTTAGCATCATTATTGAAAAGACTTACTACATCAGTTTCCAAATTAGCATCATAGCTGTTTTTAAATTTCAGGAACCAATTTGTTATGAACCAATCATATTGTTTTATTTTTTTTAATTGTTATATGTTTCGTTCGAAGGCGTATAATCACTTGTTTGCATGTGAACATAGTAGAATGTTCAGCCGGTTCTAAATTATACATAAAGTGAAAAAAAAAAACGAACAGAATATCTTGTCAATGGTATATAAACCAGTATAGTCTACTATATCATTGAATGACCACATAATCCAACTGCTATTACTTCAAACCATGGTTTAAACAAATGTATATATCATTGAATGGATTGTAAAACTTGTATGGAGTATTTTATTACTTCTGTTATTGTGCATTTAATTTGTAGTTGTTGTTGTTCATTAATATGTGGCGTGTTCTGAGAAAACTGGGCAAAATGCAGTTCGCACAGGCTAATATCCGGGACGACACTTTCCGCCTTACCTTGATTTTCGCTAAGAAGAGACATCATTTAAACCAAAAATTCCATTAAAAAGGGGAAATTGTCGTCCCTGATTAGCCTGTGCGGACTGCACAGGCTAATCTGGGATGACAATTTACGCACAAGCATTTTGCCCAATTTTTTTTTCAGAACACGCCACATATGAGCAAGTCCTTTAACGCAAAAATACTAGATAAGTTCCTCAATAAGCTTTGTTATGTTCACAATATCTTGAAATATGTTTGTGTGGTTTATAGTTTCCAACGTATAGTTTCGAGTTTTAAAACATATTTGCAACTATAGGAAAATTAAGTCAGAAGTCAGCCAGTTGTTATGTGTTGGTTTGGGAAAATTGGTAAGTGAATAAAAAATATTAATTATTTAATTTTATTTTCATTTAATGATAACAACGGATGTACTATAACTTATTATTATGTACGATACAATTGTCAATGTAGTAAATCAAGACAATCGTGTGTTTCAAAGTAATAAACATCATTCATTTAATACTCGGAAGCACAATTGTCATAGTAATATTCCACATCGCTCGAGGCTTATCACATGGAGCGTCTTTTGAACAACATAGATACATGGCATGTACAATATGAGCGCTTTTATTCACCACATACATTACAACATATCCTGCTATCTACATGGAACAGCATAACAACATCCATAATTTGGCTAATGTTTATTTTAAAGCCATTTCCTTTATACTTCGCATGTTTTGTAACCGGTTTTTAACAGATATTGCATTCAACATTGTTTTTTTTTAATTATACACCTTAACGCATATGTCACAGTACATTATTTGTGTTTCATTTACACATCGAAGCCAATTGATATAAATTTTATATGACTCTTGATATGTTATAGTGTTAAATGACTTGGTGTTTTGTTTGTTTGGTCGGACTAAATTTTGTCCAAAGGACTCTTAAAGCTTAATAGGCCATTTTAGCGACTCTAAAAGTATTTAGTTGTCATTGATATAGTTAACTAGATTACTTACTCTACCTATGTGTACCTAATTCTAAACTTAAATTAATATTTAATAACAATTAAACCGCGCCTGTTGTTCACATATTCACTTGATAAAATAAATCCGTTGTCAGTCAGTTTACAAACTCACACTCGAAATCCATGCATTTCGAGAGAGGAATGTGCCATAATACACTAGTGTTTTAAACGTTTGGAATTAAAACGTGGTTCACATCACACATTGTGAAAAAAGTATTTTGGGGGGTAGCTGAGACAGTTAACTTTCAACGTGTATGGTTTGCTTCTAGTAAGTAACGTGACAAACAGAAAGACAGCTGTTATGTTTCAAAAGTCATTTGTTACATTGCAATAACAGTTGCATAAATAATTTTTCGTAAAAAGAGCTGTTAAGTATAGCAAAAAAGAGTTTGAAGTTATAATATCCATTTAAGTGATAGCTTTATTTTCATTAATTTCTGTTTAATGTAAGTTGTATCATTGCAGCTAAAATTTACAAATCAAGAAAGTATTCTTGTATATTTTAATGTTAAATGAATTTAATTCCCAATTTCAAGGGTATTGGTAAGTTTCAAAAATTTGTGTGAACAAGTCATGAACAGTGTGTGTCGGACTTACACAAGAGTGTGATTATCATTATCACGCGTAATTCAAAACAATGATACAGTTCCTTTCAACTGTTGTAGATATTGATATTATATTACTATCTTAAATAGCTATATTTCTAAACATTTCAAATTCAAACAATTAATTTAAAAATGTGGGTCTGGATTTGGACGAAAAAGACACTTTTTTGCGACAGGGAATATGACCAAATACCAGCTTAAAAATAAACAAAAAAATATCTGCTGTGGATATACACAAAGACTTGCTGGTCTAAAAGGGCTCTGCTAATTGATGTATATGTGCTTTAATTGTTGTAATCAGTTAATCAGTACATTATATTGTTTGTTTGGGCTGTAGCTTCTGCACGGCGAGTGAACGAGTACTGAACTATATCGTTTATTGAAATACCGCGTCGCATAATCGACCTGGTCTGTATTGCATAAGGATTGTATAGGGATTTACATAGGTATTTTAGAGATGATCAGGGGCATATGACATGTATGATACTGACACGACGAATAGAAATTTAAGTAAATATTGGATTAATCATAATGAATCGTTGTTTCGTCCAAACAAATGACTAATTTGTTGGCATACATGATAATTTTCGATCTTTTTTGTCTAATTTGTATTCAAACGTTTGCCCCATCAGCACTCACCAAATGTTTATAATATTCCCAAACGACTGCCTAAAATTCCCATTAAACAAATGATAATCCAAATTTTCAGATCATATCCCTATCAAACTTTTATGATTTTACATTAGCGCATGGTGTCAGAGATTTGCATAAACGCATTCTGATTAAATAGTCAACATAAACCCATTGTAATGGCGGAGTTATGCTACTTATTGACGTCACAGATGAGTTTTGTAAACACCCTCTTGATTGACGGGACCCATGGGACGTTGGTTATCTTATCTCAATTTTCTTCATGAAATTATATAATTAGATCAATATTTAAATGGGAATAGCACACTAACAGCTCTACTAACATATTCCTCTAGTAAACTATTTTTGTAAAACATTGAGTTTACTTGTTCAATCCTTAAAGATGACACAATTATCTGACAAAGTCTGTTGGAAACATCAATCCTTAAATTAGTCTATGGTCCAAGTATAATGTTTCAAATCACTTTACAAAACAAAAAAGTTTAACAATGAAATAGCCCTCCCTAGTGAACTCATTAACGTCAAATGGTCCATATCAAATATCCACGTGCTTTGGTTATATTTATAGCATATCTTAAAATACTTGGGATACTATTATACCAATTCTAACTGGCATTATAAATTAATGATTCACATAACATGTTTTCACATATCTCCCTTGTATAATTCTATGTTCAAGTGTCATGTCAGACAATTTAAATTTAAACCCGTTGACTTGATTTCATTATTTGTTTTAAAACAAAACATTTATGCAAAGTAGCCTTTTTATTGTTATCAAATAAGAGTATGATAATCTTTTACTTTAAGTGATTTTAAAATGCCTTTTACAATTAATAGCATGATCGTTAAGCAGCACTCCTGAAACATTAACCGTTTAGTTATTATTAAGTAAATATTTAATTATTCTTTAAACTCAGATTGTAAAATATATGTCTTAGCATTCGAAAGGTCATTGACAATGATTCATGTTTAGATGGCATGGCTAAAATAAACAGTACCAACATTATTGGCTCAGTGACTTTTCAGACCCCATAACGCAATCAATATGTTTTGTGTGTCATAAGTAGTTCAAATAGTGTTTTGATGCTTTGTACATATAGATCATTAAAACGAGTTTCCATGTGTTTCATACAAATAAATAATGCATCTAGAGCTTGTGTCATGATTGAAGGTTGATTTACTTTTTGCGAGCCGTGTGCTGAACAGCAAGTGTTATTAACTTAAAAATATTATTTGTTATTTTGAGCATATGTTAAATAAACATGTAGATAAATGTATTGAGATAATAATAAGCTCGTGATTTTCTATGTCTCCAATAGTTTTAATGATGTTTTCAATTAAAAAATATAGATATAAGGCTATTCAGTTTAGCTTACCTGTCCGTCGTCCGTCAGTCCGTGTGTGCGTGCGTTACACTATTCTGCTAACAACTTCTCTTCCTTAACCGCTGGGTGGATTTTCACGAAACTTCTTAGGAATGATTCTTTTCTGAATCTCATTCAAAGTTGTTCAAATTGTTTCGGTCAATGAAATGTAGGTAACTGCAGCTGAAAACAGATACTAGAATTAAACAACTTCACAACTCGTCTTCTTTTACAGCACAAGGGTCAGGTGTGTTATATAAGTTGTGTATTATCATCTTGTGATCCTATACTAAGTTTCTTTAAATCATGCCTCTTAGGTAAAATCTTTCCACACCACAGGCTTGTAAGGATTTATATAGATTTATATTGTAAATAACTAAAACAATGTTCGTCTATACAACCGCAAGAGTCAGGAGTTTAATGTTTGGTGTGTAATATCGTATAATGGTTCTCTCCAAGGTTTTTAAAACTAATGCCTCTATGGTCAAAATTGGCCCTGCCCTGGGATAACTTGTTAACCTTTTTGTGAAAACTTTTAAACATCTTATTGTCTGAAATCTACATGAAGATACGTTTGGTATTTTGCATGTAACATGATATGGGGATCCTCTACCAAGTTAGATCAAATCATGCTACTGGGTCAAAACCGGCCAAGTACATGGATCACACGATTTATATATAACAAAGTGAAAATATAGTAAATATATATAGTATATATATAGTATATTATATAGTAAATTACTAAAGTACTTCGACAATCGCTAGACACAGCATGGTAAGGGCTTAGATATTTGTTATTTAACATCGTATGCGGAGCCTCTAACAAGTTGTTCACATCATGCCCCATATTGTCAAAAATGTCCACACCCTAGGGGTTTTATGTTTTTCTTTAATGCTGTATTAACAATTCTGAACATCATTCAACAAAATGTTACCAGTTTATAACTATTCATCATGAATTGTTTTAATTGGTACACTTTATTGTTACGTTGTCACTATAGTTTAGATGCTTTACATGTATTATATTTAGTATATATTTGTCTATGTTAGGAAACTGTTTATTAAATAATTTTAACAACATATATTTAACTGTTTATACAATTGTTCACCCCCTTGTGACTAAAAATAATTAAATAAATTTAGCCCGTCTATAAATTGACCCCTTCAGTTTGACTCGTAAGATATTCAGACCAGGAATCATTTGACTTCTGTTTTTTTTTAATCTATTATAATCCCTGGGGATTTTACACACATTTTTATCCTAAATTTGATATTATGTGTATTTTTAAACATAACAGCAAAACAACAAACGCTGACTTTCCCTATTTAAGTAAAAACAATGATATTTTACCCAATCAAAGGTCCTCCGGTCCAAATGGTGAAACACACGCGCATTTTCGTTAAAACGACGATAATTTCCATATAACTGCCGATTTTAGTAGACGTTTCTTCCCATTTTGGACTTCTTTATCTTATGAGCTATCGATGCTTTTTCTCTTTCATATAGAAACGTATTAACATATTTTATCATACAACTACATTGATATCTGCCTGATATAACCCGGTATTTTATATTTTTTTATCTCACGTCAACAGGAAGTTGTAATATCAGTCAAGGTTTGCATGAAGATCATATTACTCGGAATCAACTATAGAGTCATCAGTTTTTGGTAAACTAGATTCAGATTCAAACCTTCAAATAGTTTGATACCAAGTTGATATATAGTTAAGATATAACAGCAACAAAAACAGCAAAAGGATATTTCTACAAATATTCAGCCTATGTGCTGATGGCGTCCTGATGAACACGTCGAACATTCATACAATATATCCAATTCTGCCAAAATTAAACGTCGTATTGATTATTATGCTCCCCCCAAAAAAATTGGGGAGCATAAAGTCGTCGCTTCGTCTGTCCGTCCGTCCGTGCGTGCGTGCGTCCGTCCGTGCACAATTTTTGTCCGGGCTATTTCTCAGCAATTAATGACCGGAATTCAATAAAACTTTATAGGACTACCAAGAGGAGATGTTCATATTATCAGCCGGTTATGGTCGGATGATTTTCCACAGAGTAATGGCCCTTTGAAAGTTTTCATTAACTGTACATATAGTACAATTCTTGTCCGGGCTATTTCTCAGCAACTAATGACTGGAATTCAATGAAACTTTATGGGAAGCTTCACTACCAAGAGGAAATGTGCATATTATCAGCGATATCTAGTCAGATGATTTTTCATACAGTTATGGCCTTTTGAAATATTCCATTTTTCATATAGTGCAATTCTATTCCGAGCTATTTCTCAGCAACCTATTACGGGAATTCAAGGAAACTTTATGGGAAGCTTCACTACCAACAGGAGATGTGCATATTATCGACCGGTTATGGTCGGATGATTTTTCACAGAGTTAAGGCCCTTTGAAATTTTCTATAAACTGTACATATAGTGCAATTCTTGTCCGGGCTATTTCTCCCAAAATACTGACTGGAATTCAATGAAGCTTTATGGGAAGCTTAACTTCCTTCAGGAGATGCACATGTTATTGGTGGGTTCTGGTTAAATGATTTATATAGAGAGTAATGGCCCTTCGAAATTTATCTTCATACGTCCATGAAATCAAAATATAAAATATGCTGTTCTTTAAAGTTGCTAAACCATCCATCGTTTTATTTTGTCCAAAGTTATGCCCCTCAAGACGTTTCCTTTTATCTGAATATAAAGTGCAATAATGTGACCAAAAACACCTTGGGGAGCATCACCCGTCTCCGACGGTTTCTTGTTTTTTATTATTTCTTTAAAACAAATTTTATATGAGAACTGCTTATAATTATACAAATACACATTTAAAGAGCGTTTTTTAATTAAATAAATTCTTCGAGCAAGCTTTATTTATTCTCAGAGCAAACTATTTATTATTTTGATACCGTTATGATATGATAACGTATATGCCGTTGATATGTCCCTGTAAGCTGTATTTGTCCGAATGACTTGATAATTTACAGAAGCGTCAATATGAAGAAGTTAAGTCAATAAATGTTGCAATCAGTCTTAGTTGGGTTTGTTCGTTCTTAGCGGTAATATGTGGGCTTATTCTGGGGATGATAACGCAATACCGTCCCCATATTATGAAGTTGTCATGTAAAGCTAACCTGAGCACGCAGTTGTGCTATTGCGATCACGCCGGAGTCTAGCAGTGTGCGCGGTCAGTGTTTAGCTCGTTACCTTTCTACAGGACACATGTTTTCATCCGATTATGAAAATTGCTTTCCTTTTCATTATATAACATGAGTTTTAATCTGGGTTATGACTCAATATTGATCAAAGTGGACATAATACTGATTCGCCAATATTGATGCTGCGTATGTATATGGGTCACGTGCGTCCACAAATTGGTCACAATGTCAAATCTAAGAACAATCTTGTAGACGCCACATTATGACTCAATCTTTATGTAACCTAGTCACAATGTTTGTGACCATATTTCTGACGAGTTTGAATCTGGGTAACGCGCTTTCAAAAACCTGGTCCAAAGGTTAAATCCTAAAGCAACCTTTTAACCTCTCTAGTGGCCACATTATGACTCAATATTTAAATCAGGATTGACTCCGTGTTACATGCGTCTTAAAGCTAGGTTACGAGGTAAAATCTTCGAAAACCTTGTTACCACTCTATGAGCCACATTTGTGCTTTCATCTTCATGACACTTGGCCAGAATATGTATATTTACAAGTAGACAGAGTTCGACTTTGGGTCACATGCGTCTAAAAAATAAGTCACGTGTTCAAATCATAGATAAAAACACTGTTACCATAATAGACGACACATTTATGACTATTGATGGTCAGAATGTGAATCTTGACAATAAATTTGTTAAGTTCAAATCTGTGTCATGAGCGTTTAAAAAATATGTCATCAGGTCGAGTTTCGAAAATGTGCGTATCGCAAACTCAGATGATAGCTTCAGAGCAAGCATGACCCTCTTATATATACTGGAATATTTATCTCACTACAAGAACCAACAGGGATTTCATTTGAAGCAGAATTACATTTTTAAATTCAAGCACTTTACAATGATCTTATCTTTAACTCCTCCAAATTATCTGAAATGCATCAATTTGTTGCAAATATCAACAAGAATAAGAAACAACTAATCATCGACCTGCTTATTTTGACCTCTGAATATTGTAATTGACCCCTGAACATGTTGACCTCCAGATCATGTGACTCTTGACTTTAAACATAATTGAAATCCCTGAACACTTTTCAAGGAAATAACGTAATGTCAAAAGTATGTGTTCATTCAAGTATATCTACCCCCGTATACAATGCACCTCTTGTTACATGGTGTCCAATTGTATGTGTATGTGATCAAGTGCACTACTTATTTTGGTATGTTTAACTGTTAAATTATCTTAGCCAATGCTATCATCAAGGTTAACGCCTTAAGGAAATATGTTTGTGCACATTTGATTTGTAAAAATTTGTCTTTGTGTTTACAATCAAGCGGCCGTTAATCACCAGAAACGTTTGAAAAACAAGATATGTTGTATAATAATTATTTTAAATTGATAAACATTGCCATTCTATATGAATAGCGTTCTTTAATAATCAAATAATAAATGAACAATGTAAACATGAAATAGAATTCGTTAAAATTTTAACAGAACCATGTATGAAACATATTGTTATGGAAGACCCTTCGCCTCATTTGTTTAGCTCACATGAGTCACGTGTGTTGAAATCTTATATAAACTGTGTATTACTTTTGAGGTAACATATATTAGTTAATCTTGATGATAGACTCAGAATAATGATCTCGGTTATTAATAGGATGACTTTGTATCTGGGTCACGCTATACATATTCGACTCTTGGTTCATTTCAAACACAGGTGAGCACTTAATGCCATAATGGCCCTCTTGAACATGAATTCGGCCTAAACATGAGTACTAACATTGCCAAAAAAAGTGGTAATTTTGATACCGTCAGAATATGAGTGGATGATTATAATGATGCTGATGATTATGATGATGATGATGATGATAATGATGATGATGATGATGATGATGATGATAATGATAATGAGTAGTTTGATCCTGATGATTATGATGATGATGATGATGAGTATTATGATAATGACGAATCATTAATAATTAATAAAGAACAGGAACAACAATGTTTTTTATGATATCTGAATACCCTTAATTGAATATTCGCACAATTTAATATTGAAACATTTTTTGCTGACAATTATCTTTGGGAGAAACAACTATTTTAAAAAATGAATGTGTTTGACCTCCAATTCTGAATGCTGGTGTGTAAGGAATACAATCTTATCTCTCCAACTGACCAACAGCAAAAATCAATACCCATCTTTGAGTCAACATTGCTGTGATAATTTTGTTCATCATTATTCTTCTTGACTCACTGACCGGGTTTCTTCAATACTTAACTGAGTTGAGAACACTCTGCAGTTACAGTGACTGTATAGGAAAAGGGTATACTATGTAGCTAGCATATATATTATCATGTAATAAGACTTCCATGTTTTTGGAATAAACGTCTGAAGTTTCTTATGGACATTATATAATTGATTTTACTGAATTGTTCTCAAGTAATTTTGGGCTGTGGGGTAAACCCGTAACCCATTTTTTGAAGTTCTTTAAAACTGTTCAAGCTATATTTTGATTAAAAAGTCACCCTTTGAAATAAGGAAGTTTTGCATCCATAATGCATCGAATATGATTGTATGGTCTTTGAGTTTTTGTTGTTTAATAATAATTTGTGACCCATGTGCTATGATGTTGTGACCTCATTGTCTTGAAAACAAATTGGTAAAAAGCAATAATAAAACAGTATAGTGTACAATCGGATCAATAATATACCCTGTTTAAAAGAGCTAATGAAAAAACAATTACTCGACTATAGGTTTTGTAAAAGATAAAGATGGAAAACGGAATTTTTATATAATTTGCATTATATGTACACTTATGAAAAAACCACTGGAATAATGCAAAGTTTTACAACCGTTACTTTAAACACAAAAGCAGCTTTCAAAGCATAGTTACTGAAACTCTTAATGCCCATATCTCACGTTATTAATTGTAAATTGGTGAAAATTTAATATTACTAAACTGTAATCATCATCAGTCACGTTTAACAACAATATGGTCAAACAAACATTAGGCATACTTATTGAAAGATCTACATTTATTAACAACGATTGTCAGACATGGTCGGAATTCAATGCATATAACTGATATGTATTTTACAGGGGTGTACCGGACTAAACCCCAATGGCGAGTCTATCCGCTGTCTTTACTGAGACGGAAAGGACGAACTGGCTGAAGGCGTGGCTGGCTGTTGACATTGCAAAGTCTGGTTTAGAGCAGTTCGTGGAAAATGAGGCTAAAACTGTACACGCCGATATATACAAAGCAGTATGTCATTGTATTCAGTCACAAGCCGCGTGTTCAGGCTGTCACACTGCAAACTTGTTGAAATGTCCAACACAAGGTGTATGCAATAAGCGAGGAGCACATGGCACATGTACATCTATGCATGATAATGCAGCAAAACAACCACGACCATGTCCTGCTAATGTGTGTAATAAAGTCCATGACGAAATTGTTAAGCAGCATAAATTTAACAATCCGTCATGGAAAAATACAACGGCGCAACAATGGGCAACAAATCCATGGCAAATTGGAAAGGCTTATTTACCTCCAGACGGATATGATGAAAAGAGTTCGGTTCAAGATACAGACTTCAATGGACTCATCAGTTTTATGATGAACTGCAAACACTTTGACAACAAGTTGTCATTTCCTATTGCTCTAGGAAAACACAGTCCTCCGTGTCTACTGACAAAAGTAAGTGGACAATTATGATTTTAATTAATTGCATTATTTTGCCTGCTATGAAGAGTATATTTTAATTTAACCACATGCCTGTCCATCCAGCCAAGTTTGTTACCATTGATGTTGAATGCTATCAAAGGCATTGTTTTCATATTTTAATATGACACGGTTTACATTTTATATCATTACCTTCATAAAAAAAAATTGATGCATCTCACATGGTGTGTTTTGTATTTCTAACTCTGCGACAGTATTCCGCATAGTTCAATATTCTAAATATCATGAATTGTTATATTTAACAAATACTTAACACTCAAACGTATCAATCACAAAACAACTCAGTTTTCATGTCTGTGCATGCTTTTTTTCTTAACGAATGGATGACCATATTACACAACTGTTGAGATTTATATGGTACGATGCATTTGTTACATGTTGAAGCGAAAGTGTATAGATAATTCGCTTAACATAAATAATAGAAGCGATGTGCAGAAATGGTTTATAGTACCATTTACCGACACGAATGCAACAATTTAAATGGGTGAAACTGAACACATAGGGTTGTTAGACGAGCTAAACAAGTGTTCTGGTCCGTTGAAAAATATGACCACGGAAAGGACAGTTTCCCTTAAATAGCTTTCTTACGCTTTACAAATCTTTTGTTAAGTCCGATCTTCATGAAACTTGGTCAGAACAGTTGTTCAAATGATATTTCAGCTGAGTTTGAACATGTTTCCGCTTCGTTAAAAAACTGGCCACCAGAGGGCGTATCATTTTTGTAATATGGCCGTCTATATTGAAACCTTGCTAAAACTCTAGAAGTCCCATTGTAAGTCCAATCATCATGAAACATGCTCGGAATATTTTTATTTCGATATTTATGCCCAATTCGAAAATGTTTCTCCTCTATTTAGAAACGTGGCGGCCAATGGGCGGGGACATTTTCACAATATCGCTATCTTAGAAACATTGTTAACATTCGAGAAGTCAATTTTTTGCACTATCTTTATAAACCGTGCTGAAAATATTTGTTCTAATAAGTTCGAAAATGGTTCCGGTGTGTTATAAAACATAAAGCTGCTTTTTGATGGTTTGGTTTAGTTTGTAATTTTTGAGAAAGTGAAACACATTTTGAGCTTGCTTCTTTCAGAAGGTGATAACAACTATTTAAGTGATAGCTATGATAGTGTTATGTTGAAGATGATGATGATAATGCTGATGATGATGATGATGATGATGATAATGATGATGATGATTATGATGATGATGATGATGATGACGATGATGATGATGATGATGATGACGATGATGATGGTGATGATGATGATGATGATGCTGATGATGATTATTTTCCTGAAAATCACATTGTTCCAAAACCAGTACAACATCAAAAACTGTTTTTTTTAAATCTTATTTGAACTTTCATCCTATGTACATGCACGGAGCATTGCTCTATTGGATCTATAAACACTGCACATGTGACCTATTTAATTATTTTTGTGTCGACAGCTTCTTTTGTAAGAGAGACAACCTAATGGCTAACAGGGTTGTTCCAATAGAGTTGACCCCCTTACAATAATCTAGGTTTTATTTTCTAAGCTGTTTACCTCAGATGGCAAAATTTAGTTTATCTATATGTCTGTATTGTGTATGTAATATGTCAGCGTCTTGTTATAACAATTACATATGTAATAGTTGTACATTATCATAGGAAGTGTTTAGATTGCCTTTATGTATGCCGTGACATGTTTGTAGTAAACAGTATACAACAGTTTACATTGTGAACACTCTAAAGGCCACATTAAAGACCAATCTTTACATTAGATTTTGAAGTTCGTCCCTGTTGTGTTTTATGCTCGGTCATTTAGGGTAAAAAAACTTCGTCAGTATAGCAACTTGAAATACAATATTAGTATGCCAATTAGTAATTATTTGTATCGATCATCTACACATATTATGTTTGGTGTGGTGTTCATTTTATTAGTAAAGAGGTTTCGAGCACAATGGTATTACATTCGTATTGCCACTCTATGACTAGTTATTTTGCATTGTATTCATGAAATTTTCATGGCGGTTCTCAGTGAAAATACATTCAAAGATGTTTAAGGGTTCAAGACTTCGTTAAACCCTGTTGTCCCAAATCCACGTGAAGAGCGAAACATAGATGTATGGTCATATGTCACTGACAAAGTAAAAAGATTACTCCAAGTGTGTGCATAGTTCAATAATATGAACATGTATAATTGTATTTACATTGTAATCGATAAAGCTTCACACGACATCAACATTCATATTTACTACGTAGAGAAAGTTTGCTGAACAGATCGCAAACAACGCGGTTTTTGCTCAGAAAAAGTATCAGCAAAATGTTAAAAATGTATATTTATGTGTAGAAAAAACATACAAACATGGTTATTATCCCAGTGCTTCCTATAGTAAATATTTTCATTAAAATCATATTTTGTCAGATAAGGTTTGAATTGTTTTTACGCTTGAAATATGATCGTTATAATACATGTTGCCTTTTAAAGGAACTGTAAACCAACTGTAAACCACGAATGACGAAAAAAGAAAAGTTCAAAAATACCGTATTTTTTACAATTATTAGTTTATATTGATTAAAATATCACGACTATACATTGTGAAAAAAGTTCATATTTTCAGTATATTCGGAAATAAAATTTCGCGATGTGAAATTGAAAGTACATCGCGAAAATAGGTGACATAACGATATTCATACTATAAATAACGCAAGTAGATTGATCATTTTATATATAAAATATATACAATTTACTACGCATGCACAATTTGCATTCCTGGGTTTACCACGTTACGATGATGATCAATCTACTTGCGTTATTTATAGTCAACTGGTAGTTACCTGGTAGACATACCCAGTAAAAATAAAAAATAAAGTTAAAATAAAAAAAAACTTTTGCCAAGTAATGTTATATACCAGTCGTGATATTTTAATCAATACACATTAATACTTGTAAAAACGTACGGTATTTTAGAACTTTTCTGTTTTCGTCATTCGTGGTTTACAGTCCCTTTAAATAACAATCATCATTGTCATTTGAGGCTGATGTTTGAGACATTATTCGACATAATACTTTATTTCCAAGAAGAAAATTGATGTATATGTCAAAAAATATATACAACGTGCATTGTATAATTGTGCAGATTTTTTTTAAAAATTAGTTCCCACAACTTTGCATTCATGCNGAAGATAACCACAGAGGAAATGATTCAACTACTAGAGGCTGCTCAAGATACACTTAAGAAAGTTGAAAGTATAGCCGATAAATCTCTGGATGAGATGCAGATGTACCTTAAAGAGTGTGAAAATGATCTCAAAGCTCACATGAACAAATGTAAACAGGAACTTGATGAACACACTGCCAAATGTACAAATACTATACATGAACATGTTAGCAAGACTGTGGAATCGACCTATGAGCAATCTTGTAAAGGTATGTCTTATTTTAGTTTCACTTTAAGTTGCCTATCAATAACTTCAAATTCATAATACGGATTATTCCTCGTGTGTTTCAATCTGTAATGCCATTCTCAGTATGCGTCATTAGTAATTCGAATGTTCAATAAAAAATGGTTTTCTAATGTGCTCCCCTGGACTACTGGTAGAGCGGGCGTGTCTTACTTTCCCGTTCAGGTATGTCACCTACCCACTGCCCCAATGTGTTCCTCCGCCCTTTGTCAGCTCTAATTATGTGTGCTGCTTGGTTACCCAGATACCCTTTTCACCAAATAGTCCGAATTATCTTGGCAACATAGTGGGGGTCGTCGACAGCCTTACCGGGGAACTAGTAGTTATAGATCACATGATACCTGTAGCAGGCTGTCTGACCTGAATTTAGGATGTTACAATCGCATAATTATGGCCCTTTGTCTGTTTTTCTGCTGCAAAAAGTATTGCCTGACACGTTTGTGCATTTGAGTACTATTTTCACTATTTGAATTGTGCTCATACTTTCACATTTAAATCAATGATATTTGTAGATGATTATAAAGAAAGGCATCGTGAAAAGCCTTAATGTGTAGATGATCGGAAATAAAGTTATGGTCGAGTTATGACCCTTTGTCAATTGGTCTTGCGTAGAAAATATAGTGAGCCTGTCTGTGTCGAAACATGGGTTTTGGGTGCTTCATTTTATCTAACAACTGTTTAGACTTCCACCTCTTCGGGATTTCTCTCTGACATAGGGGGGGGGGATGGAGGAAAGGCCAGGCCTTTTCTTTGGAGAAAATAAGCTCGAAATTCGGTTTTAAGTTCATGTTTAAGCGCGTAACTGACGCATTTGGGGATATATAAATAACGATAAACATACAAAGTAAGTTTAATTATTATTTTATCAAATTATTAAACTGACTTTGATCAATATTTTTTTTTAATAAGTACGTGTATACCTTTAAAACGCTTTCATTTCCTTCACATGCCATTACAGTACTATTTCATGAACTCCTCCTTATATTATGATGTCCGTCGCAAGTTGAATTGTTAGTTGTCATTTCTTTTCTCCATTGTTCGCCATTTTGGAATTCTGACGAATGAGAAATATGTGCATAACAACGTAAAACATATATATGTCAGACTACATTCGCGAAACAATAGTTAAGTCTGATGTAATTTGGCGACATCACGGACTTTATGTTATCAATTGTGGGGAATTCTCATCATTTTGCACATGCGCATTGTTTATTTCATGTGTAAATATATTGTAACGATATCATTGTTAAACTGTAATGGTATGTACAAACGTGGTGTTTTTCATTGTGAAATTAAATGGCAATATTGGGGAAAAATTTATCTTTTGGGAAACAATCTACGCTTTGGGAAAAGGGCCGATATTTAGCGTGTTTAAATGAAAACAAACTGTTTAATAATATAACACAGTTAATTAAATTAAATAAGATATCCTATTGAGTTATTGACTTGAGCAAAATGAAGTACTATTTTCCGCACCAATGCTTGTATTGAGCGACAGTTGTGTAATCATATGATCTCGTATTATAACATTAAAGAACAAGAATATGTTGACTGTCTAGCAAAACTTGCAAGATTATTTCAATATGTTAAAGCATTGCACACTCGTTCAAAATGAAAAAGGACTTTTTTATTGGACTGGCCAACCAATTGAAAACAAATAACGATATGTATGTGTTGCTTTGTAAAACAATATGTAACACTTTTGCTATATAACTTACCACCATTTTAATATGAATGCAAATGTTAATAACATTCAAATGTATTGTGTTTACCGTTACGTTCCAAAACAGATTTACTCATAACAGCTATGGATAGACTGTAGGCATGATAATATGCTGACATGCTTGTTTTTGCTCCTGTAAGCGTATAAAATAGATGTGAAAATAACTGTGAACATTATTTTTTAAACATGAGCCCACTTTTGAGTATTTGTTAGAAGAGTGCGCCCATTTGTGATTTATATATTTAATTTAGTATTGTACAATGATAATTATCATCAAATGAAAAGTCTTTAATAACAATCCCTTATTTCAATAGTACAATTAATATGTACTGCTCCAGTATATAGTCCAGAGAATATATACACTACCAAATAATCATGAAGCTTGCTCAGAACAAATGTTCAAATAACAGTTCTGCTTAGTTCGAACATGGGTCATGTTGGATAAAAAATTAATGAAAAAAAACATTTAAACACTCTAGAGACACATATGTTGTTCAATCTTCATGAAAATTGTCTATGATAACAGGGCTGAGTTTGCAACTTAGTCATGGTATAAACAACTAGATCCATGGTAAAAAAAAATGTGCTACTACTAGTAATACTTATAATCAATAAGTAACGTTCTGATTTCAGAACTGATCGAAAGTACGAAGAAGCTTTACAGGGGCACATTAAATCGAGTTGCCTTATCTCCATTGAATGACTACAGACATGAACAATTAAGAGATGTTTATATGCCGCCGAAAATTGTTCAAATGTCCGAGGACAATGGTGTGTTTAAGAAAACAGACAAACAGGTTAAACAATACAAAGATGTGTTTTTAACAGATGACAAAGTTAACCCACGAATATTTCTACAAGGTGAGGCGGGGTCTGGAAAGACAACATTCTTAGCAAAGTTGGCCTTAGACTGGTGTGGAGAATCGCATGTTACTAGTGCATCTGATAACAGTTCACGTTTCTTTAGTGATTTCGACGTTCTGGAAGGCTTTCCGTTCGTATTCCATATTAATTTGAGGTATTCGGTAAAACAGTTTGACGTATATACTCTGATTAAAGAACAAATAATAGACTCGATATACTCCCAGGAAGACCGTGAGAAGGTGTACAGACTAGTGAATGAGATCATGAAACGTGAAAAATGTTTGATACTACTTGATGGTCTAGATGAGTGGACCGGACCTGGAGATCATCACAACCTACCAACATTGGTAGTAGATCACAGCAAATGTGTGATGGTAGTTACAACACGACCTTGGAAATTGGCTGTAGGGAAAATTACGCATTCGGACATCGACGCATTGCTGCAACTGGAAGGAATTGACAAGCCGTTAGAGCTCAGCAGAATTATCCTGAGCCGATTGGTAGATAAGGAAG
Source organism: Dreissena rostriformis (assembly GCA_007657795.1). Classification (NCBI taxonomy): domain Eukaryota; kingdom Metazoa; phylum Mollusca; class Bivalvia; order Myida; family Dreissenidae; genus Dreissena; species Dreissena rostriformis. Next base: position 65,009 of record VMBQ01005211.1, read on the forward strand.
TGCTCGAAATGAAATACTTAGCATTTAAGCAAGGCATAAAGAAACATAATCTAGAAGAATTACTGTCATCTCCAATGATGCTCTCTGCAATTGTATGTTCATATGCAGATGGAATCGAACTGAAAGGCTCTAAGTGTGTAATATACATCCTTATACTGGAGAGTCTTTTTAAGAAAGCGAACAGTGAAGTGTGTACATTTGAAGAGCATCCCTTCACTTGCTTCACAGGGACGGAATACATAAAGCCTAATATGGAAAACCTGAATCGCCTTGCTGAAATGGCATTTCATTTGTTGTTTGAACATGCAAAGGACAACTCACTGGTGTTTAATATTACAGAGTTGAAGAAATTCAAGATTGATGAACGAGAACAACAGTTTGCATTAAAGTCTGGAATTTTATCGGCTAAACGAACTGCTTCTTCACTGCGGTCAGCGTCATCATTTATGTTTATCCACATGAGCATGCAGGAATTTCTCGCTGCTTATCATATCGCCCGCAATCCCAATCTCATAGATGGCATAATTTTTGTCTACCTTAACGGTCACCAGGAAGCATATCTCGACAGATCACAGGTGTTTATCTTCCTGTGTGGACTCGACATATCGGGTGCAGAAAAGCTATCAATGATGATGTGTGAACGCGATGCTTTGAATACAAATGGGTTTAGTCACATAACGTTTCAAGGAATGATACGGGCAGGATATAGGGAAGCTTCTGCAAACGGACATACCGACATTTCTCTTAAACTAAGTTACTTCTACCTCGATAAGGACAACATCATAGACCTTCATAGGATTTGGGAAAATAATGCGGCTAATGTCATTATCTTGGTAATTGATCATTTGGATCACATGAACACCTTTGAAAACAGACACATTTCCTCTGCAAACAACGGGCCTGCATCTCATATAACGTTTGACCTTAATTCGTGCCGCCAGCTGAAACAATTATTTCTACAGGGACGTGGCATATTGCTAAAGGGTAAATATACATTTAAAGCCCAGTCTCACTATCACATTTTGCGATGCCGGTGGAGTCCCGGTGCGTGATCCGGGGTCTACCGGGATGAACCGGGGCACCACCGGGAACGTCCGGGATGAACCGGGGACAACCGGAGCCCCACCGGCAAACTATTAAAAGGTTTAATACCTCCGGCATGAACCGGGGCGTCAACGGCTTGTTATGTCGACAGGGCTCTGCCGGGACGCCAGCGGCTTTCAACGGGGCTCCACCGGGACGCTACCGGCTACGACCGGGACTCGACCGGGGCACTACCGGCCAGGACCAGGACTCACCGGGTCGTCACTGGGATAAATCGTAGCTCTACCGGGGCTGACCGGGGCTCTGCCGGGATGTGAACCGGGCAGCACCGGGGCAGCATCGGGGCAGCACCGGGGCAGCACCGGGGCAGCACCGGGACTATATGTGACCGCGCTAAAAAAAATAACCATCGATCATCCCGGTAGTCGCCGGTCGAACGGCTAAATCAAACCGGGATGAACCGGGGCTACACCGGTAATAGCGAGACTTGGGCTTTAAGCCCAAGTCTCACTATTGCCGGTAGAGCCCCGGTCCATCCCAGTTTGCTAACGGCGGTCAACCGGCGAGAACCGGGATGATTCGTTGATTTTTTTTGACGCGGTCACACTATTTCCCGTTGCCGCTCCGGTCGTCGCCGGTAATGCCCAGGCGGAGCCCCGGTGAATGCCGGTGGCGTCCCGGCAGAGCGCCGGTTTAACGATGTACCGTAGCTATACCGGGACTCTGCCGGCATTCACCGGGGCTCCACCAGGGTAACACCGGCGACAACCGGGGCGTTGCCGTAGCTCTGCCGGGGTCTTTATGGGCCTGGTGGAGCAAGGTTGCCGTCCCGGTTGTTTGGGGTGCCGTTCCGGTTGTTGCCGTTGCCGCGCCGGTCGTTGCTGGTCCTTCCCGGTGACTCCCGGTTCATCCCGGAGGTATTAAACAATTTTTACTTTGCTGGTGGAGCCCCGGTTGTTCCCGGTCGTCCCCAGTTCATGCCGATCGTCCCCGGTAGATCCCCGGTTCATCCCGGTAGAGCCACGGTTCACCCCGGTAGATCCTGGATCACGCACCGGGGCTCCACCGGTATCATAGTGAGACTGGGCCTTTAGGTACACTGTTTATAAAATGTGTATTCGTTGTATAAAAGGAACACGGTACATGCAAAAGGTTTGTATTGATTACAGTCTGATAAACTGTTCCTGATGTATCTGCTTTAGCTTATTATCAGGAAGTACCTGGACATATGAGATATCAAACTTACTTAGAACGTGCATTTTCATTTTAAACAGTTCTAGATAACACAATATTCAGTTTAAATCCTGCATGTAAACGTACCGTCGATCATTATATTGACGCTTTCAGAAAACAAAACGATAAGTCTCACGCAGTGATTTGTTTCGCTTTGTATTGGACAGACTTGCGCTTTTTGATTGGGGAAATGAGCGTATTTAAACGGGAAAGTTTAACAAATGAAATATATATACGAACAAATGCTCAAATGGCATGATGATCATGGACAAAAATGAGGTTTATTTCACAAAAAACTTTTTTTTGGCAAAAAAATACATTCAAATATGTTTATATCCAAAAGCTATATGTGCGCATAGAATTCGTACTTTATCGTTTACTTGGTACAAACTTACCATATGGTCACATGTATAGAAACATTTGTTGATAAATAATCACCAAATCTGTATTATTTGTCTGATGTTACTTTCTGTTAGTATTATGTCCGTTAGATAAGTTATAATTAAAATATGTGTAGTGTTGGCGGATTGGGGTTTAAACTATTGTAGCAATAAAGCCCCAGTATATTGATATTTCACAGCAATCTTATGTTTCAGCTATTAAATATATGTCCTTTACGATGGTATTAGACTAAATTGAACAATATAAAGAAGTGAAACTCCAGAAGTTGCTGCAGTATTGCATTTCTATCATACACACCTTCGTGGTCCTTTATTTATGGCAAGGAACCAATTGCCAAAACGGTACAGTACGGAACAAAACGAAACAACATATACACATAGTAGAATAAAGCTGGGGTCACCGCCTTGGAACGGTCAATGCTAAGCACTGGGGGTTTAAACCGGTTATAGAGCGCTCAACCTCACACTTGGCCCGGCAATATGCATGATACATATAAGTGTAAATAAAATTTAATCTCATATCATTGCAACTCAAATTAAACAGTAATAAAATGGAATTAAAACGCATTCAATTTAATTACTATTTTATTACTCAATGGTAGGAAGGAGACCAGAGCAACAGATTTACAACCTTTTGAGGCACGATTAAATGAAATTACTAACACGCATCAACTACATCCCTTCTTTTTACAAAAAAGATTTAAGAATATAGCATCATATAGTTAATATTTCAGATATTAAATAGAAACAAATCAGTTTTAATGTTTAAATAATAATAATGGACTGATACATAAACTATGCTGAATTCATAATATAAGAACATTCATTTAAATGAGGAAGTAGCGCAAAACAAGTTGTAAGCTTTTAGAATAAGATCAGAACATAATTTACAATTAGATCATTTTAATTATTTGAGCATCCTTCCTGAGCTGCTATGAGGTGTTTGCCTCAACCTAGTTACCATGTTTACAGAAAATAAGTAACGGTTTCATAAATTGATTTAAATAATACTTATTGGGTTCTTCAACAACCAGCTACATACACTTAATTGCGCGTATATAAACCTATACTCACCCAACACTTAAGTCAAACATTTTCAAAGATAAACATGGAGTCAACTTAAGCACAAAAAGATATTTCTTTGACATTGCAAGGATGATTTCTAAGCGCATTTAATGACACTTGCCCGTTTAGTATAGAAGTACTAAACTTTAGTATAGACAGCCGTATGCCTAAAGGCACACTCTATGGAAGCATGCATACGTTCATTTATTTTGAATGTGAGCCCTTCTCTAAATAGTTTGTGCTCAATTGAACATATCTCAAATTGTTAATGCATCCCGCAGCATGGAGATTTACTGTTTGTTTTTATATTCAGCAAAAATTGTTTTCTGATAATAAAATAAATATTTGGCAGCCACTCATAATTTTATCCGCAATAAAAGTATATGCAAGAGGCTTGCACGACCATTTCCCTCCACTGAGTTTATTTCACATATGTGCATGCCCGTCTGCATTCTTCGGTTGTAAATGTAAAATTGTGCGTCTGCAATAGACGCTTGTAGTAAAAAGCCAACCATTTAGTTGATAAAAGTACTTATTTAAGATTGAAACATGCGACTGTAAATATTTGATCTTATTTGCCAAGTTTATGTCAACGTGTTTCTGCTCATAAGACATTGTTATATGAGTAGACTATTCTTCCTGCAATATATTTATTTTCGACCCGGAGGCATTTGAGAGACACAAAGCACATTGATATTGTATGGGTTTATAGAAAGGCTCAGAAATCTAATCTAGGTAGCGTGTAACGTGATCTCTAGTGATTTTCTTAAATTAGTGTTCGATCGTTTCCTTGGATCACAGCTAGTAAAGGGTCAAAAAAGTTATATAGACTTACATGTGAATAATTTTTAATAACATATTCTCTGAAGTCTCAGAGGTCAGGGGGAATAATGGTTTGTGAGTAACATCGTCCAGTGTTCTTCTCCTACGTTTGTGCAGCTTATGTCTCTATGGTAAAAAAACCCTGCCCTAGTCGTCATAGCGATTATACAAATTTGTTAAAATCAAGCTCTTTTGATTAAAACTGTCGACGTCACAGTAGTCACATGATTAACATAGTCTTATACAGCAAATAATTATTTTATTATTTTTCTCATTATCTGCAAGGATCAGTCGTTTAATATTTAGTGTGAAAGATGATCTTGCGGTCCTTTATACAGATTGTTCAAATCATACCCCTGTGGTCCAAAAGGTGCACACCCCAGGTTCATATGACTTATATATAGCTTAATAAAAACATATATACGAACAAAATCACAAGCAGAAAATAACGTATATTGCTTGGCATGCAACATCATATAGTGGTGCTCTGTACAAAGGATTATTGATTGTCATGCCGCTGTGGTAAAAATAGGGTCATGCCTATGGGGTGAAATGGTTTACATTTAATTGATAATTGATATTTGATTAATTTGAAATAAGGTTTTCAATTTGTATCCCTATGGTCAAAACTGACAAGTGGGCAAAGATGGCTCTTAATCGCTCAACTGTGAGGGGCCTAGTAGTCTATCAGCCAGATGGGTTGGGGTGTACCACTCAGGGGGGCAAAACNGGGGGGGGGGGAAGAGTGCATATTGGAAACCCCTCCGGTATATTGACCACTTACCAACCTCAAATGCATCGGGAGCGAGGATTGAATCCGAAGATTCAAGTGAACAGGGACGATGTATATGTCAAACACATATTCGATTGTTTGCTCCAAACAATACATTTGTGTTTATTGTTGGCTTTGGATAAATTCTTAAAAAAATATAAACGGGGTTAGCTTTAACGCCACATGTCATAAATGTATCAAGCAATGTTTTTCATAAAAATTGTTTAAAAAAATATCAATGTTGTTTGTATTTTAGCCTAATGATAGTTTATTGATAATGTTAGTGGATTATTTTGATGAACACATGTTTGTGGATATTCTACACGCATTTAGATTTGTCAAAAAAGTAACTGCCACTGTTAGACCTACGTTGTTTATGGAAAAAAACATGCGATTTTTTCTAATAATTTCACTCAAGTAAAAAATAAAAAATATATGTTCATAGATTTATTTTTCTTTCAACATTTGAATTCTTTAGAACATTGAAAATCAAATAATACAAACGTATATCACATGTATTTACCTATATGGCAGATGATAAATCCTGTCAGGTACAGTGTTCAT
>VMBQ01005212.1:0-69939 GCA_007657795.1 Dreissena rostriformis
CATATAAAACATTTACACGTGCCTTCGTATTACGTTTTGTGCTGTTAATCAATGTTAACGCACAGAGCATTGTTAATATACAAAAAACAACAGTATGATTGAACATTACCATACGTTTGCAGATACGTGCACCGGGAAGACACTCATCGCGTTTGTAATGAAGAATCATGATCACTTTGAGAATAAAAACCCCAATTGATGTTTATCGCATTTAAAGAAACTCATGAAAAATATGTACATCCAATTTCTCGAACGTCACGTAAGAAGAAAACAAATTTATGGACGGTTTTTCTTTAATAACTTGTTTTATCCCGACCTCTACGATCTTGAAACAAAAAACCGATGGAAGCTCAAACACCGTAGAGCCAAAAGGGCGTATTTATTAGAAAAAAAAATATATATATATATATTAAATGGCTTACCGGGTGAACATATCCGCTACTCCTTCACGAAAAACACGAAAACGACGCGATCTTGGAAGTAAGTTCGAACTAACCACACTTTAGGCCAGTAAGCTCCAGTTTAAGCATGATCCCCCCCCCCGATTATCTTAGCATTGGTCAAGCTGGTGTGGGTCATTTTGGTCTTTATATAATGTGTACAAAAATTAATCGTGGACAAACAATTATTTAAGAAGTCTATTATACCGAAGAATATTATTTGATATCAATATTTATAGCAACGAATGGCAAGACAAACAAATGCTCCACTACCGGTTAACAAATTTACAACACTATTTTATATATGATACATATCTATATTGCATATAGTCATTGAATTGTCATTACTGATTTTGATAGTTGCTTTTAAAATTGTAATATGACCAAAATTCTTAGGTACAAAAAACCCTGTACGGTGAACAATGTGTCTCCGTGTTTTCGCTTTACAAATTAAGTCTGCACTTGTTAACAAAAAAAGTGATTGAAGTCCTCTCGCGGCTCGAATTTGAACAACAGTCAATTTAATACATATACAATTGGATTACGAAACAAAATCGAAGATTCAAAGGGGTGTTTCGACTTACGTTTAACAATAATTGGAAATATCAAATATGATTATATAGCAAGCAGCTATTATTGAAGCAGTTGTGCTTGTTGTGATATTATTCATTTTAGATGGATATGTATGTAATGCACGGGAGTAACGACGAGTATATACGAGTTGCACGTAAACATGGTATTTTCTCAATCGTAAACAAATCAATGAAGATAAATTAAGAACTTTAAATAATATATAGTAGCTTCCTTAAGATTGTATCATAAATAGAATTAAACTTTCTTGCGTTAGTGAGCAACTTCGAAAACATGTATGTATCGCTGTCTACTTGTTTAGGAAAGAAATATTATTAGTTGGGTATATATTCGAGGAACATGTACAATTTAAAAATAAGTTCTTACCATGGAGAATGTGACAAACAAATGATATTCAGGGTAAGCACAATTCACATAAAACGAAACGTACTGCTCATTATACTCTTGTGATGACCAAATGGAATCGAAAATATTGCTTTTTAGATAGAATTTGTAAACAAAGTTGATGGATGTAAGCATTTTCGGGCGCTTTAGGTATTTTAATATATCAAATATTCTGTCAACTTTAGTTTTTCGTCGTTTCATGTGTTGCTACACGCGAGGGTGACATAATGTCCCATGCGTCATTAAAACCTGTCGCACGCTTGAACAAAGGACATTGTAGAAGTCGAGTTAGGTATAATAATACAACTTATCTCTGGCTGACGCTGCTAGAGTTTTCCTTTATTATGACTTCTGTCCACAATAATTGAAATAGTTGCACAATTCTTTTTAAAGAGAACAAGTTTGCAATGTGTTAAGGGGGAATGATAGTTTTGAAATTATTACGAGAACTACTGCCTGTCGCATTCTAAATGACAGACTGCTAACATTGAAGCATCATCGAGAGCTACAAATAACACAGCCGCCGATGTAATTGTATCATTATTTAGTAAGAAATTACTCATTAGTATGCCGCTCAATGATTCAGTGACCTGTAAGCTGTGACAAGTCTTTTAGACTTAACTTTTTTTGTCCTTGCTGCACTTAGTCTTATGATATTTTCAAATGAATAATGTCAGGTCATCAATCGACTTACAACATGATTTAGTTGACAAAGTGTTTAGTCATGCAGAATGCTAGAAAGCACCTCAGATGATAATTTATTGTACCCATATTTAGTCGCCCTTGTGTGTATATCACAAACTACCACGAGCAAACCTTTGAAACGAAATATAGGTACACACAGCACAATAATGTCTAAATTATTAATATTCGAATTGTTATTTTTTTCTGAGAGACATGAGGGTTAGTTCATATGACAGGACATTATATTTCTGATATGATTTGTAGTTCGTGTTCAGACGACGTACATACTTGTAATGATACAGAAATAGAACCGCAGCCACTCATTATAGTGACGGCCATCCCTTTATTCTTTTTTTAATGTTATAATTAAAGGGGCCGTCCAATGGATTAGTTTCCTGAATTTAGCAGGCTATTATTTTGATCTTTTAAAACGTTCGTTCTTATTCCGTATAACTCTGTTAAGCAATGTTTAAACAGAGCATTGTTGATAAACAAAAAAACAACAGTCTGAGTATCATTGCTAATTACCATGCGTATGCTGATACGTGCACTAGAAAGACAGTCATCGCGTGTGAAATGAAGAATCATTATCACCTTTAAAATAAAAGCCTCAATCTATAAATAACTCATATTGAGAAACTAATGTATATATGTGGAATTAAACATTCCTTCTTCTGCAAATAATATGTTCAATATTTAAAGGATGTTAAGTTTTAAATAAGCATTTCCCAATGATTTAAGTCAACGTTACGCTGGTTTCTGATTGACATTTTCCCTTTGGGCTTTATCTTCTGTAATGAAAGAAACACGTTGAAAAAGAAATATTTAGGGGCATCAAACGTGTTTACTGTCAAAACATGCAGGCTGTCGAGCAGTCTTCCCACGTTCAGTCAATCTCATTTTATTATCAAATCAAGCATGAGACAATTGACTAGTGCCTGTTGTGATGATACCATAATTGGAGTCCCGTGGTAATAAGATATCAGACGAATTTAGAAATATCTAGATGAAGCAGACGTACGATCGGTTAACCAACTTATCAATAGAATCAAATTGTTATCTTTAATAACTCAATAATAGAATATCCTCCTACGTCTTCGGTCAATACCATCGCAACACGTTATAAGTATGCATATTATTCAATTCTCAACCTTTACAGAATATTTCAGCTCAGTCAATTTAGCGGGGCGGGAATTTAATATCATGCAGTTGGTCGAGAAGAAACTTTCCGGGCAGTTTTCAAAGACACGTCTGTTGATAAGCGATTACGTTTTATATTAGCCACCAAATGGTTTTTGCCTTAAATCTGTGTTGTCGAAGCCGACACCGTTACATACTTAACAAAAGTGAAATGATGTTTCAAATAATTACGAGTGGGTAATTATTAATGGCATACGTTCTTTAAACCCGATAACGTGTTGCTTTTAGACTTATTTAGTTATTACAATACGTTAATAGCAAGTGTACTATAAAATAGATATTCCATCCAAACCAAGCGCATGCGATTATTATATTTTTCAGAGACATAAGCTTCATATAATTTCATAAGAAACGATGCCAACTGCCAAACATGATAACAAACTAGACAGATACTTCAGACATATATGATAATTCACACCACCCTCTGTATTATTGTTTTTTACAAATGTATGGTAATTTCCGCAGTTGGTCATTATTGATCTATGTTTTCCTCTGTTAAAGAATAGACTCGAGGATCAGAATATATCTGAGTGGGGATTTAATAATGTTAATCAACCTTATTACTAGTTTACCAAGAACTCAAACATGTATACACAAACACGCACGCATGCACGCTGATACATTTTACCTATACCAACAGGTAATTAGATCCATAATTAACAGACTATATAGTATATTATATATATGATGTCATTTCCCTGCTCATTATTAATATCTTAATTACTTATCATTTCTCGCATGTATGAATCTAATAATATGACTTCGTTATCACGATGAGCTGTAATATGCTTCAGTGAATAAAAGGTGCGTTCTGTTGTCTCTGTTCTGATAATAAATAGAGTTCCCAAAACGTATCATTTACAAATTATGGTATAATCAAATGACTGCCACTTCGGTATTGTCCATTTAAATATATTTCGATTGTATTATTTAAGCATTGGCCAAGCTTGTATGGGTCATTACGGTTTAATAAAATGTATAAAAATAAAAATTGTATACCAAAAGTGTGTAAATAGTCTATTATTCAGAAACGTTAGGCACTTTGTTTTGTTCGTAATTCGATTTTCAGTAGAATATTATGGTATATTAACATAAATAGCAACGAATAGCAAGAACAACATATTCTTTATTTCAGAACAACACATTTTTTACACTATATTATATATATATGGTACAGTGTTTTTTGTACCTAAGAATTTTGGTCATATTGCAATTTTTAAAGCAACTATCAAAATCAGTGATGACAGTTCATCGACTACATGAAATATATATATATATACATATATGTATATATATATATATATTTCATGTAGTCGATGAACTGTCATCACTGATTTTGATAGTTGCTTTACAAATTGCAATATGACCAAAATTCTTAGGTACAAAAAACACTGTACCATATAACAAGGCACTTATTTGTATGACAGAATACAAATTGCCGATTTATGGTGCTATTGCATTTGCGGCTTATATTTGAATCTCTCGGGAATTCTAACAATTGTGAACAGTCTGTCATTTAGATAATTGAAGAGAGTTGAATGGCGTAATTCTGTCGAAGTCTACGGTGAACAATGTGTTTCCGTGTTTTCGCTTTGCAAATTACGCCTGTACTTTTAACAAAAAAGTGAATGAAGTCCTCTCGAATTTGAACAACGATAGATTTAATACATATAAAATGGAATTGCAAAACAAAATCGAAAATCCAAAGTGGTGTGTTGACTTTAGTTTAACAATAATTTGAAAAATCAAATATAATTATATAGCACGTAGTTATTATTGACGCAGTTGTGCTTGTTGTGAAATTATTCATTTGAGATGGATATGTATGCAATGCACAGGAGTTAAGATTAGTATATACGAGTTGAACGTAAAACATTATTATTTTCTCAATCGTTAACGATAAATGAGAAACTTTAAATAAAATATATTAGCTTCCTTACAATTGAATGATACAATTCAACTTACTTCAATGAAATTGCTAACAAGCAATGCAAGCCGATACCGAAACAGTTTCTTTTACTTGGTGCAGACTGCACAGGCTTATCTGGGACGACACTTGACGCATATGCATTAAACCTCCTTGTCACAGAGCGCGGCCCATATATATTCTTTACATACAGGTCTCGTAGAGCAATCAATCATAGCTCTAAGATATTGATCGGTATAAGTCACGGCTCCCAGAAGACAGGGACGTTTGGCCGTAATGTCTCTGTAGCAAACCAATTCGACATCTACTACACACAGTGGATATTTCGTTCAAATCAAGTGGTTTCAAAAGTGTACAGTAAAAAGTAAATACACAATGTTCATTCGAATAATCTTTACAAGTTAGAAAGAACTGAAATATATTTAAAATAAATTGATTGCGTCTGTATTGGTGGTTTTATATCAGTGTTTATGACAAAGGACAACCGACTCTTAAAATTGATAGTTTCTGTTGAAGGCTACTTTCTTAAAATATTTCCAACACAAATAGTTAAATATTTCATCATACACCGTTGTTTCTTTTGCTGTGCTTTTTATTTAACGCTTCAAAAGAATGAATATAAACGACATTCACTTCCTACATTGTTCTGTAGCTTGATTTGTTTTCGCTCCCTGTATGTGTTCTCTTCTCATTTTGGATTCGCGTTAGAATGGATTTGCCAAGTTTCAAGTATCGGAATTTATGTGTTGTGTTCTGAGAAAACTGTGAATAATGCTTGTGCGTAAATTGTCGTCCCAGATAAGCCTGTGCAGTCCGCACAGGCTAATCAGGGACTACAATTTCCGCTGTTATGATTTTTTTCTTTTATATGATGTCTCTTCTTACTGAAAAGCCAGTTGAGGCGGAAAGTGTCGTCCCGGATTAGCCTGTGCGGACTGCACAGGCTAATCTGAGATGACACTTTACGCACGTGCATTTTTCCAGTTTTCTCAGAACACAACACATATGGCAAACACATGCATATTATACTTATAACGTCGATCATTTGTGTCAATACATTCATTATCATATCATGCATTTGTTTAGGCACTTACATGAACTAAGGAATGAACATTCAAAAGTTCACGAAATGAATGAGAAAGAACTTCATTAGCGTTTTTTAATCGAGTGGGCCAATGTTGTGTAAAGACAATTAAGGTTTGTCATCGGTAAATATATTACGTAATTAACAATGTTGTAACATGAAGGATCATTTTATGTAACTATTAGGGGTCGATGGACGTTTGTGTTTTTTTTCTTCACAGTCGATAATTAAGGTCTACAACTCTCCTAGGGCGGTCTCTTGATATCTCGTAAACGTTCTTGTATTAACGTGTACTCACACCATTTACAAAATATTATTTTGGTAGAATACTTTATATTGTGTGTTTCTCTGTTTTAAAGACGCATTTCACACATGCTGGTTTCATATATAAATGCTTATATAATTATTAATTGTAAAACTAATTACGAATGTATCATATTATGGACACTAGAACAAACAAAAACTATTGACACTCTAAATTGATGGTTTTTGACAAAGAAACGTATGCCAGCGTACAAACCTCTCATATTCCATATATACATTTTTGTTACAATCTTTCCTAGTCTAAATCCAAATTAGAGACATACACATAAATCTTTCGTCACATGTGTCTACCTAAATGAGCTATATTCCATCATATGTGCTTGTATAATCCAGCTTTTGTGACACTAACCACCGTCTGAGATTTATATATCGACCCTTAATTATCAAATAAATGTACAACGTTCTAGAGATATAAAAATGTCCCATATCCCTAGGGAAATTAGTGTCTTATTGTGAAATCGATGAATCCACGTTCATTGTGAAAAAGAGTCAGTGCGTGCATTTTAAATCGAGATGGCCATGGTCTCAAATTTTAAACAAGTTTATATTTATGGATTTTGCCAAATATAATGATTTAAATAATAAAGGTCGCCTGAAATCAGTTTGTCTAAAATAAAAAGAATCAATCAGTGTTGAATCGTTAATACAGCACACCCTGTATGAGCCCAGAATTGTGCATTATGATATTTATAAAACTGGAGCCTGTACCGCCAATTTCTTATAATTCTGTATACAGTATCTAAATATAATGAATAAAAGCATTTTCAATTTTGTACAACGCTTAAAGATTGTTTACATGTCAGTCGATTTTTTAGTGCCGTTTAAAAACAAAACCATGCGTACACATTTGGGGCAAAGATCTGTAATTGAATGGAGTACATTATGTGGCAAAATGGGTTTCATCGCCCGTATTTTAAACGACTACATATTTAATACATTTCTTAATCTTTTATATTGGTGAATTTGTTTGAGGATCGTCTTAACATGACTCAACATTTTATCAGGGCTGCTGAAAAATATGCCATACATTATTATATTTAGATATCATCATGGCTAATCTTAACATACCGAGCAATCGACTTTTTTAAAAATAATATACTAAGTGAACCAGCTGTAACATAATCCCGGTTTATGTAAATCATGTTTGTATAATGTGGATATAGACTATGACCTCGTTACTTCATTATCAATCCCATAGTTTACAGTTTGTCTGTTGTAACTTAATATAATTTTGATAAATATGACTGTTAAATTTTGAAGAGTTGCAATTACATAAACTCTGATAAAAAAAGGTCTCCAAAACATTCACCAACAAATCAAAATAATAGCAAACTGGTCAACTGCTCATGCTTGTCGCAGATAACAAGTTACCCATTTGTTGACCGCATAAAAATCACCTAATCACGACGCCGTAAATACGCCCTATTACAAAACTCTGAATCACAGGAGTGCTAACGGAAGTAAAACGTTTTTTATTAAGATTGTTCCAGACGGGAAAGCAAATTGTGTAATTCCACCATATGTTCTTAGGTTTGGGAATAAATCAAGAAAATATCTTATTCTACAACAGGGCAATTTCCACACATTATAACACATACAAGATTGGGAAACGTTAATTCTAAAGTTGCCAATATGGATACAGACAAGTTATGTACCCGCAGTGTGTGGTCTAATAAAGCATTACACACAACTTGAACTGCCCTACATAAGCGCCGTATTCACGGTTATCATAAATGTGTTACAATGACATAATACTATTATTTTTTAATGAATTTTAGTGTCTGTAATGACTTGTGCTAATGTGTCAAGTATTGCTGCTGGAACCGTTCAAATCAAATTTTAAAAAAGCCAGTTATTCCTAGATATGGATTCAATTTAATGTTTACTGAACGTTTTATTAAATTGCCGATCGGAAAATATTAGAGTTATTATAAAAATGAAATGTCCAATAACCTGAATAAACATGGTGATTAATGAGACATTTGAAATCAAAGTGCACACAAGCGCCATGTACGTAATTCTTTCATACCTCATTCTTATGCCTTGCTCATTTAATTTATTAATATCCTTTACGTTTCAGTTTTTAACGCATGATATAATGCATGTTGTGCCTTAGATAGTTTTTGGTATTTATTTATCCAAGTCATGTTGTTATCAATTACACGTTTTACATCTTTGTTATATTAAATAAATTGGATAAACATAACTTGCGGAACATAAGCTGCACTACCGTTGTACATATTGTGTGACGTTTTGCAGAGTATGCATACAAATATTAACTCTAACGGCTTCCATCTTGATACGTGCGATCAATTACAAAAAGTTGAAGAGTCTCTTCATATTGTATATCAGCATCAGTGCTATAAAAGAGAAATGATGTTTAAAAAATAATACAAATTATGACAAAATTATTTTCAATTATATACATGTGTAATAAGAAAGTGTGAGTGTGCAATGATCGAGGTTTCGAATCTTTCTTCTCATGTACCTGCGTTCTAGTCCTCCAACAATTAGAATCTGTGACTTCAGTACTGTCTCAATTGCCTGGTTGCGTCAATTCATCGACATTTCAAAGGGAATGTAAGGCTCAGAAAAAGGTTAACATGAAAATGTGTAAGTTAAAAAAGAATGGACGACACACGGCAAGGGGGTCAATATAAGAATGACATCAGTTGAAACGCAATGCCAGATAATTGAAGTTACACATATTCAATATAGCAGTTATCAGGAAAGAAAGAACAAAAACAGGTTTATGTATTTAAACTTTGTATATTCATTTTAGTTACAAATAAGATATATATCGATGTCAAAATAATGATACTTATAAACAAGAAATGCAAATTTAGCTTTCATTTTCTACAACTGATATTCAAACTGGTATTTCAAACCATGATTATCCATGGTTGACCGGCAATTGTTGTCCATGGTCTTCCAGCTATGGTTGTCCATAGTTTACCAACACTAGGTGAACATTGTTACAGTCACATTACCTTGCATTTTGTGTAGTCAATGTTCACATATGCACCATTTATAAAGGGGTTTAATATTAATGTTGTTTTTCTTCATATTCTCATGGTCTAAACGACTAAGTCCTTTCACGCAGTTTTGTATTGCGCATGATTTTTACCTGGTCTTACGTTATGAGTTCAAGTAACTGTCAAATTGGGATTGTCTAAAACAATCTCCTACATGTAAATGTTCAATCTTTTCGATGCAATTCGGCTTTTAAGAATATAATACCGATAGTTTTTTATTCTGTGCTTTTTCCTATAAATTGAAAAAAACAACATGATATTATATATTCCTTGTGTTTCTCATGTGTACGAAAATCGATCAATTTGTTTATTAAAAAGTTCTATGAATATAATTATATATATATAAAAATTATATATTATATATAATATTTATAAAGTTTGATATGTTATGCAATATATATATGTATTTATTTATTTATTTTGTATATATATATATATATATATATATATATAATGTTTATAAAGTTTGATGTAGGTAGATTATCAAAAATATCTACACGGACAAGTTATGCAATAATTATCTTAATACAAATAATAACTAATTAACCAAAATGTATTTGATTACTTGTTGCCATAGCTCATCAATGATAGTATACAGCCTGCTAAAGAAATGTTTCATACGTTTTTAAAGTATGTATGGTTTAACAACGTGTCATTCTAATCACAAAAGTGACACGCCATTCCCATTTCTTGGTACTGACAGAGACAACTAATTTGCAAAACAAATTTCATGTACACTTGGGACAGAACATAATTCAGAAGAACAACAATGGTTTGTGCATTGGGTCTTTGAAATGTGTGTGTGTGTGTGTGTGTGTGTGTGTGTGTGTATCTGTGTGTGTGTGTGTGTGTGTGTGTGTGTGTGTGTGTGTTACGTCAAGGTAAATTATATTATTTGGACAAAATCAAATATATATTGATTCTAAAAAGGAACATGTATATCTTTCTAATATGTACACTTGTAGCATTTTTCGTAATAAACAATATTATACAGTATTTTTGTAGCATTTTATAGTGAATACATTTGAATGTAAAACAATGGTCAAGATTTGATTATATTCGTTGAAAAAAATAAAATATAAATAGATTAAACATCGAGCTTGATTAGAATATAAACCGTTCCTGTCAGTAACATTTGATTTCGAATACTATATACAGGACAAAACTTTTTGTTCCAAATGTCTCGCTAAACCATTACACTTGGGACATTTTTTTTATTGTTCCGTTAACACCCAGTTGTGTAGGAGCATCGAAATTTTAAGAAATTTGGGACATATTTCAAGTAATGGGATATACATGATATGGGATTCAAACAAGTATCTACATGTGCGTTACGTTGTTGAACATAAGCAGTATGTGTATGCGTTATATTTTTTTTAAATTACCCAAATGACATGTACTATTTTCAGTATTTATACTTTTCGATAAACATTTAATTTAGGGCATATCAAGTTATGAGATAACCGGACTTCATGACCAAGTTTATGTTGGCCTTATACATTTGGTAAAAAGAAAATCACAGATTCATGACAAATCAAAACATCATCGAATTTATTTTAAATTTATTGTAGGTGTGTCTATTCAAAGTGTTCAAATAAATAACAACCACGCCTTTATACTTATAGGTCCTTCAAACACTGTTAAATAATAAAAGAAGTGTTGTTGCTTTTTGTAAGACATGTCCTTCAAACGATCAACTTCGAGCATAATGAATGACATTGTAGATTTAATTATGGGGTAAGTCGATTGATGAATTGACAATTCCTATTTGGAAAGATCATAAGCATAAATGAAGCAATAACAAAATATTAAGTCTAAAAGACATGTCACTGTTAACATCATTGAGCGGCGTCCTAATGAATAATTTCTTACTAAATAATGATACGCTTACATCGGCGGCTGTGTTATTTGCATCTCTTGATGATGATTTAATGTCAGCAGTCTGTCATTGAGAATGCTACAGGCAGCCAGATCGTGTAACTTTATCAAAACTACATTTCTCTCTTAACAAATTACACACTCGTTCGCTTTTACAATACATTGTGCAACTATTCAAATTATTGATGATAGAAGTCATAACAAAGGGAAACTCCAGCAGCATCAACCAGAGATAGGTTTTATTATTATACCTAACTGGACTTCTACAATTTTCATTTTTCTAGCGTGCAACAGGTTTTAATGACGCATGGGACGATATGTCAACCTCGCGTGAAGCAACCAATGAAACAACGAAACACGAAAGTTGAAAAATGTGATACTTAAAAATACCTACAGCGCACGAAAATGTTAACATCCATGTTTTTACACCTTCTTTCCAGAAAAGAATATGTGCGTTTCAACTTGAATTCACAAGATTATACTGAGCTGTACGTTTCATTTTATGTAAATCGTGCTTACCAGAAATACCATTCGTTTGTCACATTCGCCATGTTTGTCAAGTACATATCTTTTAAATTGTAGATGTTCTTCGAACATGAAGCCGATTAATAATATTACTTTCCTAAACAGGTTTAGACACCGATACAGATTTTTTTTCGAAGGCAATCACTCAGGCAGCAGATAGGTAGGTAATACTATGTAACGATGAAAATCAATTGCATATAAATGTATTGCCACTGCTGTTTTAGAATACGTCATCAATTTATCACGTCATTTGTTTTCAATATAAAGTTTTGACTTAACACATCTTTAATCCATTCTGTGTCGCACGATAAGTTTCTTATTTACTATGCATTGTTTAATACTGATTTTAACGAACGCGGTGTAGGACTTTATATCAATCACACGCTATCTTGTATACATGACACATATAAATAGGTCTGTACATGTCATGCAGGTACTGTACAAGTAAAAAATGTAAGTTATGCCGTTTTGTAAATGTTAAAGGATGTAACGTGTTATATGTGTGTATGTTTTGTATAATAAAATAGAGAGAGTGGAACAACGTATTGCCAACCCTCGAATTCGCTTACGCATCGGTTGACATTAACATTGGCGGGTTGACAATACGTAGTATATTATCACGACGAGTTCCTTTATATTAATGACAAGTGACCGATTACTAAACAGAAATAGGCCAAAACACACGACAAACTCAAACACAAATGGATACAACTATTTCACACCCTTGGAAAGGTCACTGCCAAGTGTAGCATGAAACGAGTCGCGTTCTTAGAAAACTGGGCATAATGCATGTGCGTAAAGTGTCGTCCCAGATAAGCCTGTGCAGTCGCACAGGCTAATCAGGGACGACACTTCTCGCTTTTATGACATTTTTCGTTTAAATGAAGTCTCTTCTTAGAAAACATCCAATTTAGACGGAAAGTGTCGTCCCTGATTAGCCTGTGCGGACTGCAAAGGCTATTCTTGGACGACACTTTACGCACATGCATTTTGCCCAGTTTTCTCAGAACACGACACATATAAGTTAAAATAAAAGTAATTAACTCCCCATTATCACAATGCAAATAGCAAAGTAATACAAGAGGATACGAACGGTGTAATGTAATTACCAGCTAACTTATATATTTCCGCGTGTAAACCAGAGTAGTATGATTGTAACATTGTAATGCAGCTACCGTAGGAAATTCGTGTCTGCCTGCAGATGTGTCGTTGTTATTTCATCGACATACTAACCATTTCGAAGTAACCTGACCTAACGTGTTTAATCAAACATCATTGTGTTATTGCATATAACAGTGTCATGTTAGAAACTCCTTTTTTACGCTCAAACAATAATTGTATGTTTGATTTGTTTTCCCACTCACCTGACTGTTAATTAAGGTGTCTGCCTAGAGACCGAGAGGCTACGGGTTTGATCCTCACTGTGGGGGCGTTCTTTTCCCTCCAAAGATACTGGTTCTACCTCGGAAACGCACTCAAGAGAGTTTCAATAAGCCTTATTTAACGCATTCGGCTTCCGAGCTTAAATAAAAAGGTATAAACTAAAAGATTTTTTTTTTAATCAAAGACAACGAATGATGCATATTAAACATTTACACGTGCCTTCGTATTACGTTTTATTCTGTTAATCAATGTTAACGCACAGAGCATTGTTAATAAAAAAAAAACAACAGTATGATTGAACAATGCCATACGTTTGCAGATACGTGCACCAGGAAGACACTCATCGCGTTTGTAATGGAGAATCATGATCACTATGAGAATAAAAACCCCAATTGATGTTTATCGCATTTAAAGAAACGTGTGTATGTATGTGGAATTCTACCACTCTTACGACTGCAAATAATATCTTAAATATTAAAAAGATGTAAAGTTTAAAATTAGCATTCCCCCATGATTTAAGTCAACGTTACGCTGATTTCTGATTGACAGTGTCCCTTTGGGCTTTATCATCTGTAATGAAAGTAACACGTTGACAAAGACATATTTGGGAGCATCAAAAGTGTTCACTGTCAAAACAAGCAGTCTGCCGAGCAGTCTGCCCACATTCAGTCAATTTAATGTTATTATCAAATCAAGTTTTCGAGAATTGACTAGTGCCTGTTGTGGCGATACCGTAGTTAGAGTCCCGTGGTAATAAGATATCAGACGAATTTAGAAATATTTGGATGAAGCAGACGTTCGATCGGTTACCCAACGTATCAATCGAAACAAATTGTTATCAATAATAACTCAATTACATAATATCCTCCTACGTCTTATGTCAATACCATCGCAAAACGTTATAAATATGTTTATTATTCAATTCTCAACCTTCACAGAATATTTCAGCTCAGTAAATATCGTTTTAGCGGGGCGTGAATTTAATAGCATGCAGTTGGTCGAAAAGAAACTTTCGGGGCAGTTTTCAAAGACACGTCTGTTGATAAGCAATTACGTTTGATATTAGCCACAAAATGTTTTTCACTGGGCTTTAATCTGCGTTGTCAAAGCCGACACCGTAACAATACTTAACAAAAGTGAAATGATGTTTCAAATAATGACGAGTGGGTTATTATTAATGGCATACGTTCTTTAAACCCGATAACGTGATGCCTTTAGACTAATTTAGTTAGTACAATAGGTTAATAGCAAGTGTACTATAAAAAAGATATTCCAACCAAACCAAGCACATTCGAACATTATAATTTTCAGAGACTCAAGCGTCATATAATTTCATATGAAACGATGCCATTTTTTAATAAATTATATTATTTGCTCGGCAGTAACTTACAAAGAAAAGACCAGATATTCGTTTCGTTCATGGTAAAAACTGCCGCGATGCATAGAAGGATAGAAGAGAAACATGGTTATTGAAATAGGTGGCTACAAAAAACAAAATGAGCAAAAACATTTTTAGGGTACAAAGACTGACAAGAAAGTTAAGAATGGTTACGACTTAGTTAACGAAGGATCTGATTATCATAAAGAGACATTGTTTGAACAGGAGGGAGATACTGCCAATAAAGAGACATTTTATAAAATCAGCTCCGTTTTAGCTTAATCATTTAACGCAATGTGAATGCGTTATCGTGTATTCTGTAACTGGTCTCCATCGGCAATCATAAAGTTTTAACCCTAAAGAAAACCTCGGTCTACGTAAAGGTCGCGCCGTGATCACGAGTAATTACCCGATCGCTGTTTATTTTCGTGAACAGTACGGACAGGGTGTGCGACGCATAAAATGATATTTGCAACCCAGTTACTCATCCCATGTTGATAAATGTTGTATACATGTTAAGTAGCTAAAATGACTGAAAAGAGGTACATCCAGTCAACATACAGAGATTTTGTTCGGTAAAACATGACCCAGTGTTGAGTAGCTTAATACAGATGAATTTGCAATGTGCACGACCTTTTTGTATTGAAAACATGCTTTGTTCCATACATGTACATATATATATGTGTGTAAAAAATTACACATGGGAACATCTTTTTACTATCCAAGATTTCTGTTGTTTAGGCATTAAATGTTCAAGTTACATGTACACACTTTTTGTTCCAAAATGTCAACACATATAACAAACAAAATGCCTTTTACGCAATTGTTTTGCGTCCGGCGCTCTGTAGCTTTAAGGTTTCTCGCACCTTTATTTATACTAGTTCTAATAGATCTGTCAATTTGCCATAACAGGAATATAAGAAGTCTCGTTAAAAAAAATGTCTACATGTACATAACAATCGTAATGCGATCTAACGTCAGTTTTTTGCTTAAACATATTTTAATATAGTTTTTATGTTTGAAACACTGTGTAGCTAGGTGCAGAATTCGGTAAATTCTTCAATTAAATAGAATTAAAATGTGTTTCAAATACTTAACTTGTTATACAAAAAGAACAACCATACATGATTGTTCACAGCACTCTTTGTCAGAGGGGAGTAAGGAAACACATATAAAGCTTATTATTTCATTAAGAAGTACATTCACACACACAAAACATTACTAACATGTATTTACCCATTTAAATTTACATCTAATATATATAAGTTGAGTGGAGATAATAAGGCCGCGGGCTAACGACACTACGGGACTACGTGAATGTATCGTAGGTCGCTAAAATCCAACCAGCTGAGATAACGTTAAATTGCATCGACTGTGACATGTTAAACTTGTTGTATGAACCACAGCATCCAGACACACTGAGGTTGCTACCAAAACACGGGCCACAACCACAAACCTTAAATTGGATGAACCACGGCATCCACACATACCTTTATTGTTAAAATTGGATGAACCAAAGCATCCACACATACTTTTAAATTGGATGAACCACAGCATCCACACATACCTTTACTTTGAAATTGGATGAACCACAGCATCCAGATACCTTAACCGTTAAATTGGATGAACCACAGCATCCTATACAACGGACATAATCAAAATAAACCTGAACAAAATACCTAGAATATCTGTAGCCATCACTTCACTGACGGGAATGGGGTGTTGTTGCCCCATCAACAGATCAGTGTCAGCCAAAGATATTGTAAAATGAATTTTGTGTGATAATTTTTCCGTACATAAATTCGTGCCTAGTAAAAATATGTATCCGTTTTCTCAGCCGGTTGAATTTTTCCCTGCACANAGCATCCACACATACTTTTAAATTGGATGAACCACAGCATCCACACATACTTCTACTTTGAAATTGGGTGAACCACAGCATCCAGATACCTTAACCGTTAAATTGGATGAACCACAGCATCCTATACAACGGACATAATCAAAATAAACCTGATCAAAATACCAAGAATATCTGTAGCCATCACTTCACTGACGGGAATTGGGTGTTGTTGCCCCATCAACAGATCAGTGTCAGCCAAAGATATTATAAAATGAATTTTGTGTGATAAATTTTCCCTACATAAATTCGTGCTTAGTAAAAATATGTATCCGTTTTCTCAGCCAGTTGATTTTTTCCCGCCACAGAAACTAAGTTTCCCCCCAAAAATTCAAACCAAAAAGGACACCTGATTATACAAAACACAGAAATATAAAAAAAAACCTTTATGTATAACCGTAAAATCAAAGAGGATAACAAAATGACTAGAACCACAATTGTGTATTCTATAAGAAAAAACCCTATGAGCTTATTATCTTTTATTGCCAAATATGCCTTTCTAGCGAAAAATAGCAAGAACACGATATGCTTCACTTCAGAATAACAAATTTATAACACTATATTATATATAATAAATATATCTATATTGCATATAGTCGTTGAATTATCATCACTGATTTTGATAGTTGCTTTACAAATCGCAATATGACCAAAATTCATAGGTACAAAAAACCCTGTATCATATAACAAGGCACTTATTTGTATGACAGAATACAAATTGCCTAGTTATGTTTCTATTGCAATTGCGGATTATAATTGAATCTCTCGGGAATTCTAACAAATGTAAACAGTCTGTCATTTAGATAATTGAAAGGAGTCGAATGGCGTAATTCTGTCGAAGTCTACGGCGAACAATGTGTCTCTGTGTTTTCGCTAAATATCAAATATAATTAAACAGCAAGTAGTTATTTCTTACGCAGTTGTGCTTGTTGTTAAATTATTCATTTTAGATGGATATTTGTGTCGCGTTCTGAGAAAACTGGGCATAATGCATGTGCGTAAAGTGTCGTCCCAGATTAGCCTGTGCAGTCCGCACAGGCTAATCCGGGACGACACTTTCCACCTAAACTGGAATTTCGCTATGAAGATACATCATTTAAACGAAAAATTCCATAAAGGGGGAAATTGTCGTCCCTGATTAGCCTGTTTGGACTGCACAGGCTAATTTTGGGATGACAATTTACGCACAAGCATTATGCCCAATTTTCTCAGAAAACGACTCATTTATGCAATGCACAGGAGTTAAGACGAGAATATACGTGTTGAACGTTAGCATGGTATTTTCTCAATCGTAAACAAATCCATGACGATAAATGAGAATTTTTAAATAAAATATATTAGCTTCCTTACAGTTGTATCATTAATATAATTCAACTTACTTCAATAAAATTGCTAACAAACAATGCAAGCCGATATCGAAATGTTTTTTTTGCTTGTTGCAGAATGCAAAAGCTTATCTGGGACGACACTTGACGCACATGCATTAAATCTTCTTGTCTCAGAGCGCGGCCCATATATATTCCTTGCATACAGGTCTCGTACCGCAATCAATCATAACTCTAAGATATTGATCGGTATAAGTCACGTCTCCCAGAAGACAGGGATGTCTCCGTAGCAAATCCAATTCGACATTTACTACACTTTACTACACACAGTGGATATTTCGTTCAAGTCAAGTGGTTTCAAAAGTATACATTAAAACATAAATAATGCACAACGTTCATTTGAAGAATCGTTACAAGTTAGAATGACATGAAATATATTTATTATAAATTGATTGCGTCTTTATTGATGGTTTTATATTGGTATTTATGACACAGGGCAATCGACTCTTAAAATTGATAATTTCTGTTGAAGGCTACTTTCTTAAAATATTGCCAACAAAACAAGCTAAATATTTCATCCTACACCGTTGTTTCTTTTGATGTGCTGTTTATTTAACGCTCTCATAGATGACTATAAACGACATTGACTTCCTACATAGTTCTGTACCTTGATTTTGTTTTGCTCCCTTTATGTTTTCTCTTCTCATTTTGGATTTGCGTTAAAATATGTTTGCCAATTGTCAAGTATCGGAATATATGGCAAACACATGCATATTATACTTATAACTCCGGTCATTTGTTTCAATACATTCATAATCATATCATGCATTTGTTTAGGCACTAACATGAACTAATTAAAGGAATGAACATTCAAAAGTTCACGAAATGAATAAGAAAGAACTTCATTAGCGTATTTAAATCGAGTGTGTCAATTTTGTGTATAGAAAATTAAGGTTTGTCATCGGTACATATATAAGGTAACTAACCATGTTGTAACATAAGGGAGCATTTCATGTAACTATACGAGGTCGATGTACGTTTGATCGTCGTTTCACGGTCGATGATTTAGGTCTACAACTCTCCTTGGGCGGTCTTTATGCATCTCGTTAACGAACTTGTATGAACGTGTACTTAAACAATTTAAAACATATTCTTCTGGTTTGTTATGATATGGTGCAATGATTTTTTGGAATTCGTAAATAATTATCTAAAACTTTTGAATAAAGATTAATAAATGAAAAACACTGCCACAAATGGAATAGATAAAGTTGATTACTGTATACAACAAAGATTTACATAAAGCATTTCAGTTTAAATTTTATAATTGGAAAATCCTGGATCACAGTTTAGTTGAGAGTTTATAAGCAAATCTGCAATCTTTGTTTTACTTCATAACACGAAAATATGTTGAACAATTATAATCAAGTTCAAATTGTTGTGGTTATTTATAGGCTTTTAATTGGCATATGACATCAACCATGCATTTCAATAGATAATTACACTAGTATGGATTAAATCTATGACAAATTCAAATACATCATCACTCAGACTAAAGTCACATAATATAGTTTCTTTGTATCTGCCATTTTTAAGATCATTTTTGTGTGTTTTGTTTAAAGACGCATTTTACACAAACTGGTCTCATTTATAAATGCATAGATAATAATTAATTATATAATAATTAGATTGTCAATAATAAACATGAATGTTTTATTATATATAATAAATAATATGTATTCTACCTTATAGTTCGGATAGTTTAAGAATTAAGTTTGATAAGTGGTTTTATAATACCAAGTGTATACATTTTCTAAGTATGACAGCATACGTAGTGTTAAGGTAGATTGATCATATACTTGTTCCAGAAGTCTGAACCAAAACATGTTGACAAATTAAACTTTATACTGGCTGTTGGACTTGCAATTGTAGTGACCAAAATAATTAGTGTAGCAATGTATTTTATTATGGACACTAGAACGGAAAACAAACAACATTATACTCTAAATTAATGGTTTTTGACAAAATAACGTTTGACAGCGTAAATATCTCCCATATTCCATATATACATTTTTGTTACAATCTTTCCTAGTCAAATTCCAAATAAGAGACATACACATAAATCTTTCGTGACATTTGTCTACCTAAATCAGCTCTATTCCATCATGTATTCTTGTATAATCCAGCTATTGTGACACTAACCACCGTCTGAGATTTATATATCGACCCTTAATTATCAAATAAATGTACAACGTTCGTGAGGTATTAAATGTCCCATATCCCTAGGGGACGTTAGGGAAATTAGTGTCTCATTGTGAAATCGATGAATCCACGTTCATTGTGAAAATTAGTCATTGCGAGAATTCTAAATCAAGATAACATTTGCATGGTCTGAAACGATTATACATATATGACAAGCAATTGTCATGAAATAAAAACACTTTTTTTGTAATATTTTTGTTTTAGCATCTTGTAACTTAATAACGTATTTGTATATCGTTTCGAGAATAACACACTAGATTTTGAAAAAATGGAAGCGCTGTGATTTCCCTTAAGAATTTCTATTATTGAAATTGTGATTCGTAATATATCTGTTTCTGCATGTTCTTCTTAATCGTATTCATATGTTACATGTAGCCTGAAAATATTAACCATGATATCAATAAATTATGTTTGAGTGGTTTGTTATATACTATAATTTGAACAATAATTTACTAGAACATAAATCGTTCTGTCTTAGTGTCATTATAAAGTTGTGTATTTGTTCAAGGATTTCCCATCAAATCGATGTATTAGAATTCGTGTATTTGCTAGTATATACTTCTGAAAAATAAAGCATCATTTGGTCAATGCAGTTCTCGGTTGACACATATCTACTTGTTATTGTCCGCAACTGAATGTAGGTTGGTATTTTCGATGCCAAATCTAATCTGCGGGCACAAGAAAGAAATGTGTCGCAGTTGACCCCCAAAAAAACAAAATCATGGCGCATAGTCTTTTTAATTAAAGGGGCGTTGAAAGATTTTTAATTGAACTTGTAATAAGTTACGAATCTTAATATTAGTTATAACATAAACAATAAGGAATGAAGAGATTGGCGTCATATTCATGAGTGGCTGCAGTACTCTATCTGTATCAATACAAGTATGTTGGTCGTCCGAGCACGAACTACAAATCATATCAGAAACATAAAGTCCTGTCATATGAACTAACCCTCATGTCTCTCAGAAAAAAATAACAATTCGTCTATTGATAATTTAAACATAATCGTGCTGGTTGTGTCCCCTTGACTGGTACCTGTATTTCGTTTCAAAGGTTTGCTCGTGGTAGTTTGTGATGTACAAACAAGGACGAGTAAATCTGGGTACAATACATTATCATCTGAACTATTTATTCCAAAATCGATTTCTCTATCCCTGTAAATAGTAAAACAATAATATTAATATAACTATTTACAAATTAATGCAATATTTTAAGATACAACCAATACTAAATATGGTTATGTAAACATTTAAAAAGTACCGACATTGTATTTTAATCTTTTGATCAGAAAATGCAATTTTACAAATTTTCAGGTATGTTTTTCTTTCAATCGTATTATGACGAAGACGAAACAAGAACACAATCCAACGATTATGTTCATTACATATGAGTTGTATGATTGAAATAATAAAAATTATCCTTATAACACGGCCACATATCTAATTATCGCTTTTAATACATGTTATTACAGTGTTGTGTAATTATTGAACAGGGGCAATAACGATCAGTTGTCATTATGATAAATGTCAAATCCAGATTCGTTACTGCATTGCGATACAACGAATCAATACTGACATTATGAACGTGGCCATTAACTCTCCGACAGGAAACAATTGGGATGATCCTGAGATCATCTTGTTTTGGCAGCCTCGAAAACTGTCAATATCAAAGTTAGTAAGTCCACAATATACAGCGCTGTGGCAGTCATTCACGCACGCTTCAAGCAACTCTGTCGGTGGGCTCACTGTATAGAACCTCCAGAAATTCTTAAACGCTGTGCTGTCGGGGTCCTTGATCTTCGTAGCAAGGTTCACCAGTGTGGCTGCGGTCAAATCTGGTATTCCGAAGACATTCCTGGCTTCATATTCGATGCCCCAATCTTCAGTGGCATTCTGGTTGGCTCTTTGCAGATCAAGATAGTACTGAGTTATATCCAGCGGCCGTCCAGTGGCCCTGTCGTACTCCACCAGCCGGATGCCAGGGTTGTGGGCGGGACCGATCTCGTTAGGAATAACATACCGCCACGGTGTCACAGACGGGGCGATGAAAATCGGTGACGTTGGCGTGCCTATGTTAAACGAAAAGTAACACCTAACATGCGACTACTTATTCCCATATAAAGATAAGTTAGTATCGCCACATGGCGCATTGGCGTTCATGCGTTAACAACGGACATTTACCACTCGTTAAGATAAAACCAATGTTACATCAATTAATCACCATATTTAAGACTCCATTTATAATTCAATTTATAATTACACATTTTGTTAAAGCGTGTACATGTGTTTTTTGCAAGAAACAATTCACATCGGTACAGCGGTACTAGCATTTATGTTTTTACACCCCTCAACTTATTTCATTCATCAATGCATTGCCTACACAGACTTCTGATTTCATAATTTTGTAATATTTAAATTGAGCTGAATTTAATCATTTAAAATTAATATGCATAATTGCATGAGTTCAGTGAAATAAACACTAACCTGCTTTGTTTGGTAAAACTTTGAATCCATCCGAATGGTCGTGTCCGAAAAACATACCCACTATGACGTCAGCATGTGTTTGTAGAATGTCAACCAATGGTTTGTGGAATTTCTCAGGCATCCAGAGTATGCTTCTTGGCGTGTGAACCCCTGGTGGTATGTGAGCACTGATCAGGACCTGTGTGTGGGTGGCTTTTATTATAATACAAGCCCAGAGTTACAGATCCAGTGAGGTTTCCTTCAGTAGCCTCAGCCATGTCCAAAACGTTGGCAAGATATTGTGTGTGTTTTTTTCGGAATGTTTGACAGAGCATATTTCGCGGCGGATGGGCTACCGTTTGTGATAATGCTTTCGAAAGACTGATATTATGTTTACTTGATACAAAAGAATGTAGTGGGGATTCGACTCAAATTCCATTAGTGAGACCAATACATTATACATGTATTAGTTTTCAGTAACGTTCATAACGATAGCACTCGTTTATTATTTTACAGCTAAAAATGATAACACGTGAACATCAAAACCAAATCATTTACGACAAATTTATGTTATTTCCACATATGTATTTAATTGTGCTAGGAACGACTGACTTCTTTTTTCTAACGATGTGTGTGTAATTTGTTGCATGGTGAAGAAACATGTAATTGGCTATAATATACAACGCGCTGCCAGCACCGGTCCTCTCGTACCTTAAGATAGGATAACACGTTTCGAACCGCATTTAAACCAGAGTTCCGCGGTCGGAGACATATGCCTCCAAAACAGGGCCTTGATTTTCGCACTTATTTTGACAGTGACCTTGACCTTTGACCTAGTGACCCCAATTTCAATAGGGGTAATCAACAGTCCAAGGCGAATGCACATGTGAAGTATCAAGTCAATCGGTCAATTGGTTGACGAGTTATTGATCGGAAACGATTTTCACACTTATTGTGACAATGACCTTGACCTTTGACCTTGTGACCCCAATTTCAATAGGGGTCATTTACTGTCCAAGGCCAATGCACATGAAAATTCCAATCGGTCAATTTGTTCACGAGTTATTGATCGGAAACGATTTTCACACTTATTGTGACAACACTTATTGTGAGAGTGACCTTGACTTTTTACCTAGTGACTCCAATTTCAATAGGGGCCATATACTCTCCAAGGCCAATGCACATGTGAAGTATTAAGCCAATCGGTCAATCCGTTCAAAAGTTATTGATTGGAAACGAACCGGTCTACCGACAGAAACACAGACAGAAAGACCAACAGACCGACAGACCGACCGACCTTCATCCAGCAAAACTATATACCAATTCTTCTTCGAATGGGGGCATAATGATGTAAAGACTCAAACACCATTATTCTTCGAGCAACCTAACATACTTTGCATTTTCATGAAAACAAAATATCGCATTTGTTCATTCAGATTATGGATGGCCGCTGTTGTCTGACTAAATTAGAAAAAGTGTAATGTCTCACGTATTAAAAGCCCTTATATTGGTTTATATACAAATAATATATTTTATTGAAATTTTGCATTGTGATAGAACAAAACCTCACCTTCGCAGTCATGTTCTTTTCATGATATTTTAAAGACCTGATATTTATTTTATTTTAATTTATACAGAATTACACAAAACTAAAGTATCATCTTATTAAACGTTGACGTTGTATATACGCACCGGTTCCTTGTTGGTCTTGGCTTGTGCAAGGGTAGCGTTCAGCCATTGCAGCTGGTCGGCGGGATCGGAGACGTTAACGGTAACTTTGTTGGAGGTGTAGTACAGGTTGGTGTTGAGGGCAATTATCCGCAGACCATGTGCCGTCTTCACAGTGTAATATGCTCCTACAAAGCAAGCGCGGGTACAAGGATTTGTGAAAAATGATGTGGGCGTTGACAGTGTAATATGCGCCTATGAAGCCAAGCAGACATTACATAACTCATTTTACGCTTATAAACATAAGTATTGATCAAGCAAGACGTATTTGGTTTATTTATATACAACGCAATTACATATGATTATACAATAGTAAATAATATGTACACATAGGAATAAAGAAAATATAAGCACTTAAGTTTTGTGATCTACCATCGGTAAACTTGACAAAGACAATATCTAGTTATGTAAAAGATTGTTTAAACCGACAGACCGAATAAACACACATTGATCATTGAAGTTTGCTAGGATGTATTCTTGATTGGAAAATAGAAACATATTTTAGTTTCATCGCATACATTTTAAGTTCAATCTTCACTTGCAAGGGCACCCACGTTTGCCACAAATGAATGTACCATAACCATGCTGAAATTGAGAATGTTATATGTGGCATAAACGTATGAAACATGTCCCATCTCATATACAACTATCATAAACTGCTTACAAGTAGGAATAATATGTAGTATATGTATATCATTAGTAAATGAGAGAAATCATGTCCGGAAGAGCTTATATTGCCCAGTTTATGTTGTTCACCTACATGATGATGTTAAGAAATACCATGTTTTCATATCGAATAATTCAATTGTTAAAGCGTTTCATTATAGCCACACACCTTATTTGGCATAGTAAATTTAAGTAAAAATAAGAAACATATTTTATCTATGCCAATTAGAATATATATGGTGGTTACAAGTAAGAAATCCGTCTTTTTGCGCTTTAAAACTTAAAAACAATCGCGTTTGTCGAAATGGACGTATACGTCTAGAAATCCTACTTTTGGTTTTAAAAGCCGTACCGTTTGAAAAATAATAAATTACTTGCTAACTAGGCTATAGAATTATTTTTATCTATGCCAATTAGAATATATCTGGTGGTTACAAGGTAGAAATCCGTCTTTTTGAGCTTTAAAATTTAAAAATAATCGCTTTGTTTTGTCGAAATGGACGTTTACGTTTAGAAATCCTACTTTCGGTTTTAAAAGCGGTACCGTTTGAAAAATACTTGCTTACTAAGCTATCGATTTAATTACAAGTTTGCACCCTTTCAAATTGCATCTATATGAATTGATTAACATGTATTTCATTTCAAGGTGTGTGGCTTTAAGTATGGAAAACAATTACTGGGGAAATGAAGTCGCATCGTTACACGTTGTGGTATTATATGGTTTAATGCCATTTGATGGAATTATTGATAACACTATAACATTTGGAAGAATCTAACAACCACATAATAGCAATAACAAAAACGTTGAATATCAAAATGTGTGCCAGTTGCAGGACTCGACCCATGGACCTCGTATAATCAAAACCAATGCTCTACCTCAACACCACAAAGGCTTTTAATTCCGAGTATACGCGTATGGGATTGCTATTTTTTAGTTTGACCGATTGTTCGCGGTCTTTAACGCCTAAACTCGGAAAATGCTCGGACTGACGGTCATAATGAACTTAGGCGACTAACACAAAGTTAATTACAGTTCAAAAACTTAAAAGTGAATGACCGACTTTAGTCACAAGTAAGGAGAGACATTGATATATGTTTTTTATGGTTTTATTTCAGAAATCATAAGGCGTTAAGCCCATGAGTACACATACATATAATGCACAATATAGTCAACAGTGGTCAATTTCCTACAGGCATATAACTAAACTATTTTAAACAATATAAATTAAAAAAATTATATATGTGAATATTAACTTATACTTGAGCTGCCATCGACCGCTTACCTTTTCTGAAGTTGGTGTGCTGTGATGAATCATTGATCCATGACCTCCACCTCTCCAGAGTGTCGTTATAAAGTTTGTTGTTAGCAGGTGGAAACTGGTTGTTAGGAAAGTAGTCATGGTTACCGAAGGATGCATAGACTTTCACACCGGGTAGAATGCTCTTGAACAAGTCTGTCGCGTGTGTTAGGATATCAGCGTTGATGCTGTAATTTAGTTCCTTATCTGGAACATGGGCTACAGAGTCTCTGCAAACATAATTAATATACAATGAAACCATGGAATCATCTTTAGCTGTTTCGTTTAGCCAAGTTCTTAGACTGAGTGACCGTTTATCCGGTGCTCTTAAGTTCACTCCATGCCCGACCAACTAACAATTATAAAGTCACCCGTCCCAAATATGACATTGTCCGTTTGTATCAGCTAATCGCATGTCAAGGAAAACTACAGTTACCATACACACTAATACACACAAACATAGTCTCGCTTCTTTTTCTTATTCTTTATCGCCGATACACATAGGGGCCGGAGGCGAAGATGAAACGGGTCGTCTTGTGTAGAGCCTCCGCCTCATTTTGCTGATTGCTTGTTAACACAGTATTAATAATCATACAGTTATCAGTGAAAAAAAAACATAATAAGTGTACGCTCATATAAGATTTTAATATAAGAAAAGCGTATGATAGTAAGAAGCTAAAATACACCATACATTGTTCCAAACCATGGTCTTCTCGACCACCCAAAGCTCAATGTCTCACTATAATTAACCGTGTACAATACCGTGAGCATACTATACGAAAACAAAGGATACAATTAATTAACTTATATTCTTATTCGTTAACTCTATCTTAGAAAATTATATATAAGAGAGATAACTGTCGTTTTGACACTGAAATACTGTTTAAAAAGGTGAAAAATCAAAACACTCAAAGAACTTCTTATTTCAAGTACATACGACAAAAAGTAAACGTGACTATAGTAGGCTGGCACATGTTATAATAGGTAAAGGCATGGGCTGATTTTAGAGTCAAATACACGCACTCGAATCATTGTGGTATAACGCAAATGTGTTATATGTTATGATATACTTAAATAGGTTAAATCCCAAGGCGTGAAATATAAACGAATTATTTCAATACACATCTTGTACAGACAAATACAGTTTTCTTACTTTCTCTTATACTAATTTTACGTACCCTGTCCATAGAATAAAATCTACATTTGTTTTCAGCTTGGCCATGGCATGCACAGAGCTGTTTACAAGCGTCCAGGGGGAGTCGCACCAAAAGTCTCCATATTGCCCGGGCATTTTGGGCTTCTCTTTTGGGTTACACGAGAGTTGTCGGTCGTTGTAAGTGAAGTCATAGTGGAAATCAGTGATATGCCAGAAGAAACCTGTGATGATAGCATAACTTGTTTGGTTGGCACTGAAGGCCATTGAGCCTTTTTATATGGTAATTTTTGCCTGGATGAAGTTATCTGAGAGTTTATGCCTATATTAAAAGGAAACCTTAATTTGCTGCACCTTATTATACTATGGATAATGTTTAAATAAATAATATTAAAAAATAACAATCGTTATAACGCTTGTCAGATAAATATAATATAAACCGCACTGTGCTCCAAGGTTTTCCGGTATCAAAGGGTTTTCATGTTCTCTTAAGATATCAGCAAATCGGTTTAATACAATGTTTGATAGCAAATTTAGATTACAGGCGATTTGAATAAGATTGAAAATGAAGGAAGCAATCATAACTACATTTACATGGACGTGTTTTGTGATTGCCTGAACACAAACTGGAAACCATATTCACTGGTTTTAAATAACCACACACCAGTTCAATTATATAATTAAACGTTTATAATAACTATATTTACCTGAGTCAGATGATGCAATTGAAAGAATGGCGTAAACTACTATCAACGAACTTAAATCCATGTTTTCACTGTGTACGAAACCTATATAACACATTAATTATTGTCCTAGTTTAAATTGCAGCTTTACAAGATTACGAACATTTCATATCGTTTACATTCCCGGGTAGTACAATAACGATTTGCGTCTTGATAAAGAGGAAGTAAATTTTGCATTTATCTGTCAGTTCATACATTGCGGTGTTTGCAGGCTGGAGTCACGTGATTCCGGGCTGCCAGCTCATAGTTCGCGGTGTTTGCAAGCCGTTAGCTCATTGTTCGTCGAGTGTGCATTTCGTCAGCAAATACTTTGCGGTGGATGCAGGCTGTAAGCTAATAATTCGCCGTGTGTGCAGTTTTTAAGCTAATGCATTCCGGTAGTTGCAGGCTGTCAGATATTCTTTGCGATGTGTGCAGGCTGTCATATATTCTTTGCGATGTGTGCAGGTTGTCAGATATTCTTTGCAATGTGTGCAGGTTTTCCGATATTCTTTGCGATGTGTGCAGGTTGTCAGATATTGTTTGCGATGTGTGCAGGTTGTCAGATATTCTTTGCGATGTGTGCAGGTTGTCAGATATTCTTTGCGATGTGTGCAGGTTGTCAGATATTATTTGCGATGTCTGCAGGTTGTCAGATATTCTTTGCGATGTGTGCAGGTTGTCAGATTTTCTTTCCGATGTGTGCAGGTTGTTAGCTTATGCTTTGCGGTGTGTTTATGTAATCAGCTCGTACTTTGCGGTGTGTGAAGGTTTGCAGCTCGTACTTTTCGGTGTGTGAAGGTTTGAAGCTCGTACATTTCGGTTTGTAAAGGTTTGCAGCTCGTACTTTGCGGTGTGTGCAGGCTGTTATCTCATACTTTGCGGTGTTCTCAGGTTGTCAGCTCATACTTAGAGGTGTGCTTAGGTTGTCAGCTCATACTGAGCGGTGTGCTTAGGTTGTCAGCTCATACATTGCGGTGTTTGCTCGATGGCCGTTCTTTGCGATGTCTTTAGGTTTTATTCCCATACTAACGTTGTTTGCAGACTGTCAGCTCAAATTTTACGGCGTTTCAGGCTGTCGGCTTATACTCTGCGGTGTTTACGAGCTGTCAGCTCATACTATAATGTGTGTGGAGGTTTTCAGCTCATACTTTGCCCTGTGTGTCAGCTCATAATTTGCCCTGTGTGGAGGTTTTCACCTCATACTTTGCCCTGTGTGTGTCAGCTCATACTTTGCCCTGTGTGGAGGTTTTCAGCCCATACTTTGCCCTGTGTGTCAGCTCATTATTTGCACTGTCTAGAGGTGTTCAGCTCAAACTTTGCCCTGTGTGTCAGCTCACACTTTGCCCTGTGTGGAGGTTTTCAGTTCATACCTCACGGTGTGTGCAGGCTGTCAGCTCATCATTTACGATGTGCATAAGTTATCAGCTCATTCTTTTCTGTGTAAACAAATACATTACGATATGTAGAGGTTTTCAGCTCATACTTTGCCGTGTTCGTACGTTGTCAACTCTTAATAAGCGCTGTATGGTTTTGATTTCATACTTTGCGAAGTTTGCAGGCTGTCATTTTACACTTTGCAAGGCTGTAAGCTCAATGATCATACTTTGCGGTTTCTCAAGCAGTCAGTTTATATCATGTTGTGTTTGTAAGTTGTCCGCTCTTTCGTCGATATGTTTCAGGCCGTCAGTTTATATTTTGCATTGTTTGCAGTCTTAAGTCAAGCACATCATATGTTGACTGTAGTATTCGTCTGTCAACATAAATAAAGAAATATGATTTTCTTCGGAGGGTTCTGTTTACATTGTATGCCTAATATCTTATTATTTTATCGCTTAAAGGCAAGACTTACATTTGTTGGCGTGTTTGAAGGGCGCCGAAACTACAATACACCAACACAATAAAAGGAGTTATGTCATAATTGTCGGATCGGCATGCGTAATTATATTTGAAGTTCTAGCGTGTTGTCGTTTTTTTTTTGCGCGTACTTCACACACGTCAAAACCCTAACACGAAAGAAAAACAAATGCATGTTGTCGCTTTGGGCACCTTTAAACCTGAGAGCGAGCCAACATGAAAAAAAAAATCAAAAATGGCATGAGTGTCATTTTCATCGACTTTATATATGGTAAGAACATCAAATACATGCTGTAAATGATATTTGGCAGTGTGAAAAGATAAATGGTAAGTTAGTATGAAATAAGTTTGCATCAGTAAATTGACAGCATTTGTTTAGACGTACTTTGTATTATACACCATGCGAAAGAATACCTTAGAATTTGCCTATTCCGTCAAATTGTTTGTAAGTCCAAATTGCCTGGATGTCAGTCGAAACGTTTATTGTTGGAGGAATGTATTGTGTGTTGGAAAAAACCAGCCGAATAGAGAGGTCAGTTTGTAAAGCGCTATGGTAGAGGTTCGCCGCTTGTGGGTGTGAGCCCCTACCATTTTTCCGCCGATATATGTCTGGTAGCTTGTTCCTCATTTTGAGTTACAATCTTGTTGCACACCTTTGGCACCCAAGTTGGGGCCGTACACTATCTCAGCTATTCTCTAGAGTACTTGATAATGGGTTTGTTTTAAGCGACTTCATTATTGATCATAGTCTATAAATTAATTTTCTAATTCCCAATCGGTTGATTCTGAGTTATGTTCATGGGCAGAATCTCAACTTCGTGTACACATATATTGGTTTTTAGGTGTAGAAAAGAAATTTACAAGTTTTCTGGTCCAACTTCAAAATACGTATAGCAACATGCATATAATGATGTTAAGAATCAATAGGGTAGAAGAAAACAGCAAAGAAATCATACAATTACCAACCTACACAAGGGTAATACGTTAGACTTTAAGTACAATTTTAACAGTGAATTGGTAAAATAAAATAAGGTTTTAATAATAAGTGTGAGACTTTTTGCCCAATTTCAGTAAATTAATATTCAAACATCATGTTGGAGGAATTTTAATTGAATAATAAGTGAATATGTAGTATGTATGTGTTCAATTCTGACAACAACTATCAGTGGTCATTATTATCAATGACAAATTCCCGACATTTTACCAGATAGCGACAGCAAAAATCATTTCAAATGCTATCAACGTAGTCATCACTTCTTCGGCAGAAAACAATTGGGATGATCCTGAGATCATCTTGTTTTGGCAGCCCCGAAAACTGTCCATATCAAAGTTAGTAAGTCCACAAAAAACAGCGTTATGGCAGTCATTCACGCACGATTCCAGCAACACTGTCGGTGCACTAACGGTATAGAACCTCCAGAAATTCTTAAACGCTGAGCTTTCGGGATCCTTTATCCTCGTTGCAAGGTTCGCCAGTGTTGCTGCGGTCAAATCTGGTATTCCGTAGACGTTCTTGGCTTCATATTCGACGACCCAATCGTCAGTGGCATTCTGGTTGGCAATTTGCAGATCCAGATAGTACTGAGTGATGTCCAGCGGCCGTCCAGTGGCCCTGTCGTACTCCACCAGCCGGATACCAGGGTTGTGGGCGGGACCGATCTGGTTGGGAATTATATACCGCCACGGTGTCACAGACGGGGCGATGAAAATCGGCGCCATTGGCGTTCCTAGGTTTAACGACAAGAATAACAATAAATACAATTGATATTACAAATTTCCACATACAGAGGCATTGTAAGTCTTAATCTCGGGGTCGTGCACATATTTAAAAACAACTACATCTACTACTTGTTAAGATACTGACCTGTGTGACAGCTATAAGTCATCATATTTAAAAAACAAAAGTGGGTCTAACTAATTTTACATCATATTTGTCATATAAAGCGTACACTTTTATTGAAATATCATATAATCCTTGCGTTTTGTGCAAGAAGCAACCTAACGGTTCTAACGACTATGTACTCGTAACATTTCATTCGTGCAAATATCAACAAAGCAATGATTACCCATCTTTAGTGTTTGCTTACAATTGTTTGCCTGGTCATGACCAATTTGTTACATTCAAATGGCGTCAACTGTCTTAATTTTAAATGAAGTTGAGTAACATCGTATGTTCAGTGAAAAGAGGACTTACCCGTTTTGTCAGGTAAAACTTTGAATCCATCTGAATGGTCGTGTCCGAAAAACATGCCCACTATGACATCAGCATATGTTTGGAGGATATCAACCAGTGGTTTGTGGAACTTCTCGTGCATCCATAGTATGCTACTTGGCGTGTGAACCCCGGGAGAAATGTGGGATGTGATCAGAACCTGGACATGTGGTATCAAATTAAAAATTCATTTCAATTATCAATGCATCGAGACCATAGTACTCGTGTCTTAACATGCTGCATGATAATTAATATCACATACATAAACACCAACAGTATCATAGTCAAGTATGTAGTCTATGTCAAGTTTACATTAGGTTCCAGCACAGCCCCATTCAGTGTCCTACCATGCACCTTGTCGTATATCAGGATCGTGTCTATTCA
Organism: Dreissena rostriformis; assembly: GCA_007657795.1. Lineage (NCBI taxonomy): Eukaryota > Metazoa > Mollusca > Bivalvia > Myida > Dreissenidae > Dreissena > Dreissena rostriformis. Next base: position 32,797 of record VMBQ01005212.1, read on the forward strand.
TACATGTGGTAGACCAATCGGTTAATTAACATGGATAACATTACATGACTGTGGTGTTCCGTCGGGTTGCATAGCACGAGTTGATTGTGTAACGTTGTATTCCATGAACCCCAATGGCGACCATTCGGAATTCACAACATCCAATCGAAGCACCACGTTCATGCAATAATCTTTTTATAATTATTCATAATATAATATATTTATACCTTCTGACGATAAAAAAACGACATATCAAGTCAACAACGCAACACATGATGTATAACTTCCAAACATAAAAATAACATGATATTGAATAACGAGAATTTGCATCTCACCATGACGTCATTATGATGTGCACATCAATGACGTCATTAAAACGTCCGACTTTACCAGTCGTTGAATACAGACACGGATGTAACACCTTGCAATACGAAATTCAAATCATGCAGCTTGAGTTTTGTAGTGGAAATACCCCGTTTCTCGAGGACGATTACCTAACGTTATATAATAAATACGATTACTTCATGTGAATTGTATCAATAATCTGCCTGACAATGTGTCAACGCCCCCTTTCCTTGGCCCAACTTGCTATTATCTCGGTCAAACATTTGTGTGATAGGTATAAACTTTCTAATATTAAAGCCCTCGAACAACTGCTTATCACAAATGCATATATATCTTGTGAACACGAATACAAATACACAATTCAAATTCCATAATGTCCAAGTATAAGACACGTTATCTAGAAGTTTCTTACATAAATAATTTTGAGTGGAAGATTACAATGATAAAGAACACGGGGCACCAAAACTAAAGTCTTGACGATAACCGTATTTAGATACGACACCTGTTGTAGAATAGAAAACGCTCAACAAATACAGATTGTATCAGGCATTAAGATAAAGTGACAAGGCAGCGTCTTTTTCGAACCAAATGAAGACAAACCTTTACACGCGAAATACAACATTACTTATTGCAGGGCTTCATGTATAGCCAAACAAATAAACTCGAAAGTCTATATCAGGAGACATATTTGTCTTAACATCTGGTAGTCTTTTATTAAAGAGAAGTGACCAATGACCTGTGCAAGCCATACAACACAAACATTAAACATAAAACTGAGGTCACAATTGAGGCACTAAACAGACTTTAATTGTAAAAATAAATGGCTTGACCAGTTAACTTTTTATGACATGGATTGTTATGGAGCAATTATGTGAGAATTGTGACTTGGACTTAGGTATAAGCCCATGTTTTTATGTGATAGCAATTGATATAGTGACCGACTAGAAAACGGTGGGTTGGGTCCGGATTGTGATGCTTTTGATGCATCAAGGCAAAACTCAATAGGTTCAACATAAACTTAAAGCAAATACCAACAAATATCATTGTAACAATAAATCAACTATAGATTTGCTTTCGGGGCAGAAGCATAGTGTGTCTCCCCCTTGACTGTAGACCTGGGAATATGAACGCGAGTGCCAAATTCAACATGACGATGAGAAGGATTGATTCTCCGAACTTTAAAATTTAATCATTTCAATGCGCCCTAAACAAAACACCTACTCCAGCACAGTTTAAGATTAAAATTTCATAATATAACTCTAGTGATCTTAATTACTTGTGCGTTTGATTGTATGCGTAATTGAATTATTACAAGTTATTCTATAATTACATATATATTATATAGTGACGGAATACACTGTCAAGTGTCCAGATGGTTATTTATCATAATTGAACGACTACTAGAGGTCTGATTTTACTAGATAATTACGGTACTAAAACACTCTGGTGTATACACCTATATAATTTGATATTGCGAAACCCACATCTGTGATTACTGCGGCTTTGACCTTATTCCTACTGACCATCAAAAAAGGCCAAAACTATAAAAACGGAAAACGGAAACCATGTATAAAGGCGGACTAACGGGTGAATGGACAGGGCGAAAACTGTCTGTATCCATTTGAAGACAAAACACTACGAACCGTTTCATTGCTGGTCTTGGCTTGTGCAAGGGTAGCGTTCAGCCATTGAAGTTGGTCGGCAGGGTCGGAGACGTTGACCGTGACCTTATTTGAGGTGAAGTACAGGTTGGTATTCAGCGAGATAATCCGCAGTCCATGGGGCGTCTTCACAGTGTAATAAGCACCTACAAGGCAGGCGCGATAAAACGATTTTGAGTAAAAAGATATGAGCATTTAAAGTGTATTTAACGCCGACAACGCATGCGTGGTAACACGCTTTTGTTTAAAAGGGTGTGGGCACACACGAAGCAAACTAGACATGAATAAAGGGTTATTTAGTAAGCAGCATTCGCAAGTACAAGATTGTAAGACACATTGGGCCACCCACGAACTTTTGCTGTATCTTCAAAAGTATGTCATATGTCTTTAATATGTCGGAATATAAATCAAACAGGTACGATGTAATCAAACAAAGAACAAAGAATAAATTCAAATATAAGAATCAATGACTGAAAAGCAAGTCGTTCGGCCATGCCAGTGCTAACATACCAGGAGAGCTTTCAAAGTTTCGATACATTATAACACATTGGTCATACATAAACGACGTCATTAACAAAACACTTAAACATGAACAGCTGTTTTGAATTAAAAGTTGGTTAGTCACACCATAGTCACATAAACGTGACATTTGTGATTGGAGGATATATTTTATGTTAATAATACTATTATTTGGAACGTATAATGACATGACAACAAACCTTTTCTGAAATTGTTGTCCTGAGATGAATCATTGATCCACGGCCACCACCTGTCCAGAGTGTCGTTGTAAAGTTTGTTGTTAGCGGGTGGAAATTGGTTGTTCGGCCAATAGTCATGGTTACCGAATGATGCATAGACTTTCACACCGGGTAAAACGCTCTTTATCAAATCCGTCGTATTTTTAAGGATGGCAGCGTTGACATCGTAGTTTAGGACAGAATCGCTAGCGTGGAGAACGTTGTCTCTGCAAACATTAAACAAATGTAAATGAAGTATGTGACCATAACACTTCTTCAGTCGGGTCGGTAGGACATATTGGTTGAGCGAAAGACGTAAATGAGTTGGTTATTTCAGTCGAAGCTTTGTCACTAACTTTGTGTGGCAACTAGTCACCAATTTATTTACACGGCCATTCACCCTTTGCTTCTTAGTCAAAGTATGGTAGTTTGTATTTGCTTACTTAGATAAACTGGTTAGCATCTTATATTGGCTAAATTAGAACAGGTAAAGTATCAGTTAGTAAACTTAACACCGTTACCAACATAGAGTCCTTTAAACAAGATAAAAACAAAGTAACACAACACAATAAATATGAAGTGTGCATTCGAGATCACTGACAAATTATAAAGAATATTGCATGTAATAACCTCACTGTAACCTTAAGCTGCTTTAAACTATGCCTGAGTCAATTATGAATGAAACGTAAGATTTTTTTTAACAAACTAGGCCATTTCAATATTAATTACTTTCTAGTGTGTGTTTTTTTCTGCAGCAAACGGTTGTATTTACCCCGTCCATAGGATAAAATCTGCGTTTGGTTTCAGCCTCGCCATGGCATGCACAGAACTGTTCACAAGCGTCCAGGGGGAGTCGCACCAAAAGTCTCCAAACTGCCCGGGCATTGTGGGCTTCGCATTTGGGTTACACGAGAGCTGTTGATCGTGGTAGGTGAAGTCATAATGGAAATCAGTGATATGCCAGAAGAAACCTGCGGATGTATTGCATTACTTAATCGGTGTTGCATGGCGAACTTTGGGCTACTTTTTATATGGTGATTAGTCGCTTTGAGTCATTTTCTGAGAATGCAGACCTTATAAGACTAAAGAGATTAAAGAGGAATGTTTTATTTCTACGGAGGCCTCAAACCGACAAAATCTAGATAAACCTTCCACTTCGGTTTTAATTCAAAATGTACAGTTTTAATACATTGTTGATTGAAGGTCATACGGTTTGTTTATGTCCTGTTATTTGCGATATGAATAAAAAAAATCTTTACCTCTTTATCTGAACTCTAAACTGATAGGACAAAACAAAACACCCAAACAAATTTAAATACACTTTATACAAACGACACGTTTCTTCATCAGGATTAAAAACGAGAAAGTGTATAGCGGTCATTTTTATTTTATTTGGTTACAAAATAGTGAACCTTGTCTGTATTGCAATCTTGTAATATATTTACCTGACTCTGCTGATGAGATTGCAAGAATGGCAGTCATTACTATGAACGGTCTAGTATCCATGCTATCACTGTCTACTTAACAACTATCAACTACTATTAATGCACATACACATGTTCATGATTTCAAATTCACAAAATGCTTTAAGTAGTACGGCTTTGCAAGATAAACGCGATCCACAGCGTGAACATTCCATAGGAGCACAGAAAGCGTGTATGTCTTGTCTTGATTAATGCAATTTATTGTAACTAAAGGCACATAATGGTGGTAGTTTTCTGTATATATATACAAAATTGATCACATGCATATTCCCTGTTTTCACATAATTTTATAGTAATCTGGACACAATGACGACTACACCGAGGTTTCCCACGACATAGTTCGCGAATAATTAATGTGAATAGAAAATAGATAGGAAGTGGTTGCTTATGTTGAGACGATTTTAAGGGGAAACATGATTGGTTTCATTCAATTTCCGACAAAGTCAAAAAATTCTTCATAACAATAATCGGTTTTCTGTTTGGTAATAATATACCGTATCAGCCGTCGAAACGCCCTTTTAAAATTCACTTGACAGTGTTGACATTCCCAGGGATAACGCAAAGCCAGATGCGTCTTCCGTCTTGATAACAGCGGAGTGGGTAATTCAGTAAATCAGATCAAACATCGCGGTAATAACCCTCATCGCAGTGTACTCTTATCACATCGGCCATTGCCTAAACCAGTTAGTTGTCTCTGAGACATAACAGGATGAAGCCCTTGAAAAGACGTTACGTTAATATTGGTAAGCACAGATGTTTCTAAAAGATGACGGCGTTTAATGGCCTGTTTCAGTCGTTGGCGGTTTTAGATCCACTGTTGCTTCCATGTTTTAATCTAATACAAAGTTATCACTTCTTCCGTGTGCTTTAGATACACACGTACAGTATATATATAAGGGTCTGTTGTTCAATTTCATGCCAGACATGGAAGAAAATTTGACTATTTAAATACTTAATTGAACTAAAATTAAAAAATTTGATTTTGTGAAATTAAGATCTGTTACTGACATGAAAAAAAAAGTCATTGCAGAATTAAAATAATATTTCACGGTTTGCTCTTATAAGGGCTACATTATTTTTAACCGACAAAAGTGCTATTTTGTTCTGTAATAGACTCTAGTTTACATAGCTTTACTGTTAGCAGTAGACCACTGTGTAGGTAACATTATTCTAAACAATTTCCGTGTGGTATCAATACACACAACAAACTTGATTACATGCAAAGCGAACAATATATTGAAATTGAATAAGCTATGTATGATGAATGTAATTTTGTGCGTTTGTATTAAGGAAAGACACTTTAAAATAATGTGATTTATAAAGTGTAAGTGCCACTTGAAAAACAAACTGATTTAATAACATATTGCAGAATTTAATTAATTTAACTCGTGTTTTTTCTTTATTTTAACATTCAATGTGCATCAAGCAGTGTAAATATCGGAAGAAACGCAGCTCTTCAATCTCATCTCGTATCATCACAACAGTGTTGCTAAATTTACTATTTACACAACATAGAAGGGAAATAATCGAAAAAGTTCAAACATGAGAAACCAGGCTAGTTACATATGCTTTTACTGCAAGTTCAAAATCAGAGTTGCATTTTTGTATATATAATTTGCGTTAACTACAAAGAAATAAAAGCTGCAATGATATACATATCGCAAAGTGATTTTTAACATAAATTATTTTTTTTTAGTTGTGTCACATTTGATAATTTTATATATAATTTACTGGTACCAATATATATTTAAGAGTCATGATGATATTATAACCGTAGCAAGAGTTCCTTCTTGTGCATATATTAGTTTTCATAATTTGTATCTTCTTATTGAAAGTCATCTTTAAGCATTAGTGAACGATATTTCTCTCACTAGAGTATAATGTTATATAATATTGCAAGTTTTCTACTCAAATTTATCATGCAAAAAGTTGTGATTGTGTTTTGCCACAATAATATACGACATAGTAGAATACCGAGTATCCACGTCTTTGCGTTTTATTTCAGAAAACATTCACAAGTGACTCATTACCATCAATACAATATTTGGACATCAATTGTATGTCAGTGAAAAGATTTATTTATACGCAATGTCTTAACAAGTTTATACAATGTAACGTTGTATTATTTGGTATCTTGCCTAATCAAAATAAGTCTTTTATAAATGTATATACCTGTCTGAAATTATAGCAAAATACAGTCATTATCAATCCTTGAAATACAAGTCGACATACTAAAAATTCAGTAGTATACTACTTGCTATTTGTGCAAAGTGATTGGCCTTAACACATGCCCTTGGATTGATAATACTCGTAAAGCAATTGACTTATATTCTGCATATACCCGTATGGAAGTTAATAGATTTAGTTAAGATGTAGATATCAGTAGGGTTTTTACTCTAATGACAATTAATTTCAAAATCACAGTCCTGGTAATGCTTGGATTGACACATTCGTTTTTGTATTGACTATGTTTTGAAATAAGATATTTACTTTGTCTATATATTTATAAGAATAAGTACGAGAATAATCTGTCCTTTAAAACAAATAGATATGTTTTACACAACTGAAATCACACGATTTAAAACGCTTAGATTCAAGTTCATACTATTTGCTTTTGGGTTTGGGTTGGTTGATGGGTGGAAATTTTGGACGGATGGGGGTAGGGAACGATTGATGGAGGGATAAATGGATGGAAACAATTTGAATCACATTGCTTACTGGGATCATTTTTGTTAAACATTACATTACATATCAATTTATATATATATATATATTGTTATCACAGTTATCAAGTTCCCGGAACATGTGCCTAAAATCCCAAACCGAAAGACACCGAAATGAAGAGGTCAATTATTGGTCTTCGATAAAAATAAAATGCACTACTATTGTTATTGTGCTTATCTTCCTCCTGTTTAATACAAGTTTGTGGCCGATGACTCGTGTTATTTATATTATTAATATTTATATAATGTGACTTCGATACACATATCGGTTGCATGTTTGAATATATTCAAATTAATAATATCACAGCAGCGTAGATGTCTTCATATATTGGTATAAACATAAAGTCGTGATAGAGTTTGATTTTGTTTCTGAATTCAAGATATGTAGACGTTATATCACCGAAGTAGTGCAACAGCACTTGATATGTAATCAAGATAGGTAACGATTGCAAATTAGGCGATTCTGTTTAATAACTTTGTTTACTGTCCGTACTTTTGGTGCTTTGTCAGGCAAAAACACACATTTTGATAATAGCTTAAATATATAAGGAAGGGTCACTTAATTACTCTGAATACTGATATTTGTTTTTGGATAACATTACGATTTAACTGTTGTCCTTTTCTTTCTTTATTATATATTTTAATTGAAGTGCCATGGATTGGCTATACCAATATTGATGTTATTTAACCGTTTTCCTACAAAACGTACCACCCTGTGTTCCAATATTAACATGATGTCGGGCTGTTCGCTTAGCGCAGTTGTTGGTTCACCCGCTTCTCACCTAGGCGGCACGAGTTCAATCCCCGACTCCGGCACATGTGAGTTTGGTCCATACCGGACAGTTGGGTTTTCTTCCGGGTACTCCAGCTTCCCGACAAAGCACAACACCAAACCAAAATTAAATATATTTCAGTGAAAAATGTATGGCTGGAAAGTGGAAATTGCAGATATAATTAATTATTTGTCCCAACTTTCGTGAGACTAGAAAGTAAATTATGTAGTGGTGCTGACACTGCTGGGACAACACTCCGGGTCCCTATGTTATGCAGCATCGGTTGCGGAAGGCCCTCATTAAACTTGAAATGCACAATTTAGGGGATTTTTCTTCATGTCTCGTATGTTTGAACTGTAGCCATGCACATGCATGACTCGAAAGTTAACATTTTGGCAATTATACCAGGCGACGGTCCGCAGACCAATGACGTTGAGGCTGCACAGCTAAACAGAAATTTACTCAGACGATAACCTTGTGATATTCAAAATTGAAGATAAACAAGCGTGAAATTTTAAAAACAAACATTTAGCGCAAATCGGATGGATTTTTGTATGAAACACTGCTAGTGTAAAGCCATGAATAATTATCGCAGAAAACGTCTCTTCTATTACAATGACAAGGTGTCTCGTCTTGACAAATATTACTTGTTAACTATTTGTATACATATTTGTATGTCATACTAAGTTATGTACATATACTAGTAACTGAAAAAAATATGACTTAGTGTGTTAATATTTTATTTTTGTTTAAAACATCTGTTTAAATTGATTAGTTTTGTGTGGTATTTATTTACTCCTTTAATCAATAGCATAGTCTATTAACAAATGAGTACTTAAACAAATGTCACATATCACATGTTTGGGCTTTTCTATTATTAAGTATGACAATTCTTATTTTTCTATTACTATGCATTCAAGATTTGTTTAACACGATTTAGTTTTTTCAAAAGGTACATGTAGCTAGGTTTTAAAAAGTGTTGTTGATCACGACCAAAAAAACACATAAATGAATGGCCTTACACCAAAGAAAGATAACTGCGAAAGAATTCGTCTATATGTATCATTCCCATTTAAGTTCGCACATCAGATAAGGACAGGTTTGTTCAAAATGTATGTCTTTACTTACGTGCTTACGTGTGTTGCTGTGAGCATATTTGGTAAGATTTTCTCGCTATCATTTGGTTCACAGAGTTATAAATGATTGGTTTTCTAAAACTTTACTGCTTGTTTATTCATTAATGCGTTTGTTTTGTGTTTCACTTGTATGGACGTAGTACACGTGAGCCGTATCACGACAAAACCTTGTGTGTGTCAGTAAACAATATAAATAGCAACTGATTTATACGATTTTCATTTGTAGTTGTCTTTCACACTTAAATTGAGTACATGCATAGGTGAGTTGTATCATGGCCCGTATTGGTCGCTAACGCTGTAATTCCCAACGCTATAACAAAGCTACTTCAAAATTTGTCTCGGAAAGACTCAACAGTTGTTTCTTGGCTAACGTGAGCCGTTGAACCATCCATCGTTCTCGGCTTTCATTCTTTATTACTCTTATTTTCCGCAAGCACAAAGTATAAAAATGTAAACGACAGTTTTAACTTTCATTCATATCCGTAGTTACGTACTTCATAAGTCATACATGTATTTTATCAGTCATACACACCCGATCAATTGAAAATGCAAAATTACGCATTTTCCAGTATACATGTACACCCTGTTATGTATTTTTATATGAAGGCATGTACTATAATGCTCACATAATATACTTTACATGATACCTGTCTTAGAAAAAGCCTCTAATAAATAGTTTTATATATTATCAAACGTTATGTTTATACAGCAAATATAGAGTTATGTAGCAAGTTCATTCTACAGTCGCCCGAGGGTGTGACGACGGCTTCGTTAAACACCGTGACAACTGCTACCACTTCAGTCACGATACGGAGACCTGGATCAACGCTCTGGTGAGGACATCTCAGCATAAGCGTCAGTAACATTGTCATCGTCATCATACTCATGAGTAACATCGCCATCGTCATCATTATCATTAACGTGATCAGCATATGTAGATTCTGCCTATTGACATCTGCATTATATTTATCATCTCCATCATTATAAACACCGACCTTAGCATTATAACAACTATTGTTAGCATTATCACGCTTACATGATTGTTAATTAATGATTGTCGTCATAATTGCTAACAAGATGCAAAAAACGTGTTGTCTGAAATACGATTTTTTGGATGCCCGGTATTGGGTACTTTCGATATTCAGATAGTCCTAGGTGAACTAATAAATAATTAATTGTTGCATGTATTTAAAATGTCAACTGATAATCCCTTTTCTCACAATAACCCTCAAATCGATGCCCCTGTCGTCCCCTTGCAGACGGCATGCCGGGTGATTTACAATTCTCAACTCGTGGAGATTGTGGACCCGGCAGAGAACGCCTTCCTGGTCAACGAGTCCACATTAAGGAAAAGTGAGAGAAGGCTTAGGGACGAACGTACTCGAATTTGGCTTATTAGTTCTGATATGATAAATGCATTTTCACATATATTGTGCATTTTAGTTTTAATAACAAAAACGAAAAAATGCAGTGGTTGTATTGGCATTGTCGTATTTCATCTGACCCGTCATTATATGGTTTTATATGGACACTGGCTTCAGCAAACCTCAAAATCCGTGGATACCATACTGGAACAGTTGAAATCATAAATTAGCGATTTATGTTGTTTACTGATATGATGAATGCATTGTCACATATAGTGTGCACGTCACTTTTAGTTAATTAAAAAATGAACTCTATGTCCAAATGTAGCGGAGTACTGGATAGGAGCAGACGATCTGCGAGTGGAGGGAGAGTGGATGTGGGCCACTTCCGGTGACCCGGTGTCCAATAGGACTTCCGGCAACAGGATGGTCATAAGCAACAGCGCCAACAATGAGAATTGTCTGGAAATGAATGGTGGAAACTGGAACGATGATCGCTGCGATAAGAGTCAGCACTACATTTGCCAGAAATCGGTGTAAGACTATTAACTGAACTTAATGTTTAAACATTTAAATCGTAATCTTGCTGAAAATGCTATGCTTATATCTAACCTTGACTAGGCTTCGTAAATAACATATAACAAATAATACTGATATGTATTTTTTGTGATTTAAGTACTGTTTCCGTTGTGAACGTAGTATTTTGTTTTTGCTGCAGCGAGGGCCCCACTGTGGTCGGATAAATGGATCTCAAACAAAGTTTCGCTTCAGAACCCAGAACGATGCTTATCACCTTCGCTTCATCGAGTTGATTTTATAAAACAAAACTAAAATGTTAAGACTGACACACTATAATTTGAACATGGTCATGTTAAAGCGTGTTCATGTCGTACGAGTAAAATGCAAAAAAAACGTATACTATAAGTTCCCTTACTTGAGTTCATGAATGAACTATGACCAGATAATTGATGGAATCCAACTGTTTAAACCATAACCTACGGGATACCGTTAGGGCTATCGTGGTTGCACATTAAAATCCAGAGGGCGAGAATGCAAGAACGCGAGTGTACGATGACGAGAATGCGACAATACGACAACGACAGTGCGACAATACGATGATGGGAATGCGAGAACGCGATGGCGAAAATGCGAGAACGAGATAGTACGATGACGACAATGCGACAATACGATGGCGACAGTGCGATAGTACGATGGCGAGAATGCGAGAACGCGATATTACGATGACGAGAATGCGACAATAAGATGACGACAGTGCGACAATACGATGGCGAGAATGCGAGAACGCGATGGCGAGAATGCGATGTTACGATGGCGAGAGTCACGACTATCGCAGTGTCGCCATCGTACTATCGCACTGTCGCCGTCGTATTGTCGCACTGTCGCATTGTCGTCATTGTACTATCGCCTTCTCGCATTCTCGCCATCGCGTTCTCGCATTCTCGCCATTGTATTGTCGCAGTGTCGTCATCGTATTGTCGCATTCTCGTCATCATACTCTTGCGGTCACGCATTCTCGCCCTCTGGATTTTAATGTGTAACCACGATGGCCCTAATGGTATTCCGTACTAACCCACTGGTAAGGCGCTGATCAGCGTGCCGCCCGGTAAAATAAGGCCGTTATGCTAAGAAGTATCTGGCATATATTATTTCTATTATCACGGTACCGACGGAAAAGGACTTCCACAGACCGAAATTAAAAAATAAATCCATACCTACATAACCTTTTGTGTGTACAGTCTGACTAAGAAAGCGGGATAGTTCTGTCTGAACCTGAAAGGCTAAGGTAATTGTCAGTTTACCTGGAAAAGTAGTTTCCTTCCATATATTAAGAAAGCCATACAGATCAGATGGTCGCACGTATCGTTCTGATGATTACTCGTACCGTCCGTCATACCACTGTTACTTTCAGCTGACACACTAAGGACGAAACGCGGCATTTTAACATTTGATTGTCGAATTGTCGCGCTAAAAGTTACCAAAACAAATTCATTTTTTTATCCTCACCTGCCTTATCGTTTTGAAGAGTGCCTGACAAAGCAACATGGGAATGCTTCCGGACGCAGATTTATATGGATTCGTTACTTTTATAATGTGAATAAGACCGTGTTAGTCCGCATGAAAATTGTCTGGTGAGATTTAAGGGTATCACGTTTAAACGTTTTAACGGTTGCGTTCCGTGTTTTGCTCAAAAACGTTTACAAAAACAGTAAACGTTCAAACGACAGTCAAACAGTGTATATATCGCCATCTTGAAATACGTCAAGTGATTGATTAGCAAAGTAAAGCACTGCGGTAGCATGTTGAAAAGCAATATTTTAACCAAATAATATATATTGATTACGTTTTTGATAGTTACCTGGTTTTTCATTTTCTGCAGTCAAACGATATGCACATTGTATCTCATGTGCAAAATACGTACATTTTTTCGGAGTGTCGTTTTCGGATACAATATTTTTCGTCGACTTTACATTATTTTCGACGTTCTTTATTTTTTTATAAAATGACGAATATACATGTGGTGATACGGATGGTCTGGTTTATAATATTTTATGGTTTTAATATGACGTCATTGCGCGAATGGGATATGCACTGAATAGAACTTCCGAAAATAACTACTTTCAGTTTTTGAAATGCGATGGTACTGATGCTTTTAAAACGGACATAGGGATACCGTTTAAAAGGTTACGTTTCGTTTATTTCATTCCGTTTAAACGTTTAGATCAGATAAGCACACTCTAAAGGTTTAGTCGACGCAGGTGGATAGTGGTTCATTACTTGTATAATGCAATTAAGCCACTATTAAAAATGTCTGGTCGCAGATTAGTAGGAATGCATTACTTGACGAATACAATTACGACATAAAATCGCCATTTACACATTTCTGGACGAAATAATAGAAGCTCATGACTTACATAACCAAATCGAAATCGAGTCGCAAGTAAACATGTATTTCAATGTTATATATCAATCTGCGTCCAAATATCTGAAATATCTTACTCGTCTCAATGTTTCGTTTTGCTTACAGAGTAATCAAAGGTCTACAATTTGCGATGGATTCGTTCCCGGCTTCAAAGTTCGTAATAATAGATGCGAAGTGAGAAATGCTTATTGGCAATGTACTTTAAATAATGACTGTGGCATTCTTCTATGTTAAATCAGTGTGTCGTTAACATAAATTTGAATGAAAACAAAACGTTATTAAATGGTAAAATACAACATTACTATTATTTACTTATTTTATCAATAACAACTTCTTAATTGAAATAAAAAAAAGAGTTGCTACAATTGAATTTCTACATAAAAATTGTAACTACCACGCATTTTCTCAAATACACTCATTGAAATCTTTAACTACGAAGTTTTGAAAAACATGTATAAGCAAATAATGGTAGACAAAATGGATATGTAGTTTTGATTATTAATGAAATCTATACGCAATAATTAATCATTTATACCCAAGAACTGGTCATTTACATGAATCTAATAGAATAAATTCCCCGTAATACGAGACATATTGGTTTTACAGTATACATTTAATTGTAATGTTAACCCTTTGAGCGCTGGAACCGGATTTTGAAGGCCTTTGCAAACAGTTTGGATCCAGATGAGACGCCACAGAACGTGGCGTCTCATCAGGATCCAAACTGTTTGCTATTCTGATAGTATTCTTTGAAAAAAAATCAAAGAAAATGCTAATTTTAGAAATTTAGCAGACAACATTTTAGCAGACGACAAATTTCCCAGCATGCAAAGGGTTAATATGTGAAATGATCGGTCAATACAATCATCGACAATTATAGTGTTTACTCTTTAAAATTTAACTACAGGGTGCTTAAAGGATAATACTCCAATACAGCTAAGAATGTCGTTGGGCTGACCGGGATGTCTGCCTGTGTGTAGAGCTGTTGAAATGGCCCATATCGACCAAGTATTGACATCTACTATATTAACATCTTACACCTGTGTATTTTCATCATCACCCGAAACAGTTATTTTTATAGCATTAAACATATACTAAGTCAGTATCTACCGATCCATTATTGACAAACTGTCATATACATGTATTTAAAATGTTCTATTGACATAACATGGTCGTATTTTCTCGCACTTGTGCAAGCTTGAGATTGAAATTAAGTGCCTTTGATTTTGGTAATGTATACTGTAAACTTACACTTAAATGCTGTAAATGGTTATAAATTTTAGCAATATTGAAGATTTATTAGGGACATTGTCTGATCCACAGGGTCAAGATATTCTGTACCAAAATAGTATTACAAAAAGTCTTCTTAGATAATAAACAGTTTATGTGGAAAATGAATTATGGGATTTTAAATGTTTAGGATTGCGCTTTTTATTCTAAGGCTATGATTGACGGAATCGCATTTATTAACTAAATTGTCACCACGTATATAAATGTAACATTCATTCGGTTGCTAACAATCTTGTCTATAAGCCATAAAGTTTATACAAATAGAACAGAGTCTTTCCTAAATGGCATAATGGGCGGTAAAAATACGTTTAAAAAATGTAAACAAAATAAAACCTAAGATGCGTTGTAACAATCAATAAGATGAACATGCGTTTTAGTAACCCATACAAGTACAGAAGATACACGAATAGACCTTATGACGGAGACGGTGTGGAGGTGGTTGTTAATTTTGACCACAGTAGATTATAACATCAGAGCCTTTTAAGAAAAAGGGTCACAATGCCCAAGAACGAATTTAATATTGGTCAAAAGAGCTCATGTGCCCCTATACTTAGGTTAAACACAAGTAATTCAATTTAAGGATTAAAACAACTATTATCGTAACAGAAAAGTAGTAATTTAGAAAGCGTACAATGATATAAAAAATATGTGTGCATAAAATAGAATTTAGGTATTGTCCTAGGTGGTAATGAAAAGGTCATACACCGGACGGACTCGTCGTATGTCGTGAAGGACAGAACAAACACAACATTGTTGATTGAAAAGGGGCATTTATTATAAAATGTCATTTAGTGGTAAAGTACATTGAAAACAAGAGAGAGCTTAGTTTATTGGATTGTGCTTGTCCGTTGAGTCCACTGGTGTATAAATTATTATAACAAAACAGTTTTGTTTTATTTAAATTACTTAAACATGTATTTACGAATAATTTTAATTATAGGAATACGCCGTTTTGTGTTATACTTTGCTCAGCCCGCCTTTCGATATCGATAATCATCCTATGATCAGTTTCTTTTCTAAAAAGGTAACTTCACAAATGTTCACGTATTTTTGTTTTTGTCATGTCAATTCAAAAATGGATCAGGAATACACTCCCACGAAAATGTTTATTATATATGTGATTATGACTGAAATACGTGTGGTAATAAGAAGTACAGCATAAACAAGCAGATAATATTCTGTTTAAAAAAACGTCATTTGTGTGTTGTGTAGTTGTTCAATACGGACTATAACAATCAGTATGTATTATCGATGACAATTAACCCGACTCTTTACTACATAGCGACATATAGAATGAATGCAGATGCTAAAAACGTAGTCATCAACCAGTCGGCAGAGAGCAGTCGAGGCGATCCGGAAATCATCTTGTTTTGGCAGCCTCGAAAACTGTCCATATCAAAGTTAGTAAGTCCACAATAAATCGCACTGTGGCAGTCATTCAAGCATGATTCCAACAAATTTGTAGGTGGGCTCACTGTAAAGAACCTCCAGAAATTTTTAAACGCGGTGCTTCCGGGATCCTTTATCTTCGTAGCAAGGTTTGCCAGTGAGGCTGCGGTCAAATCTGGTATTTCGTAGGCTTTCTTGGCTTCGTATTCCACAACCCAATCGTCATATGCGTTCTGATTGGCCCGTTGCAGATCGAGATAGTACTGCGTGATATCAAGCGGTCGTCCAGTGGCCCTGTCGTACTCCACTAGACGGATTCCAGGATTGTGGGCGGGACCAATCTTATTTGGAATTCTATAACGCCACGGCGTCACAGAAGGGGCCATGAAAATCGGCGAGGTTGGCGTGCCTATGTTTAACGAAACATAACACCAGATTACTTAATCCCTGATAAAGATGGCGTGTGGGTTTTAATCCCAAGGTCGTATGCATGGACGCAATCGCGCACATGTGAAAAAAACGAGCATCTACCATTTGTTAATTCACGTACCGACGGCATTTTCGATGCATAATTTCTACCAAATTCACCTTTTGTTATTCCAATAATGACTGCATGTGTTTATTGAATTACCATGTACATCTCATAAAGAAACCCAAGAATGTGTTATGTAAGAAAATATATAAAAGTACGAAAATATTTAATGATACTAGCATGTATGTATGTCCACCACTCGGATCATTTCATTCATCCATACAGAACAAGACCATAGAGATTTAAAACTGTCCTTGAATTTAAAAGCCATGAACATTTTATAATATGTCAATTAGTTTCGTCATTTTGTATGAAGCCGAATAAGTACATGTGTTCAGTAAATTGAGAACCTACCCGATTTGTTAGGTAAAACTTTGAATCCATCCGAATGGTCATGTCCGAAAAACATGCCCACTATGACGTCGGCATGTGTCTGGAGGATGTGAACCAGTGGTTTGTGGAACTGCTCATGCATCCATATAAGTGTGCTTGGCGTGTGAACCCCGGGTGGAATGTGCGCTGTGATGAGAACCTGTGCGGGTGAAATTACAAAGAATATAATGGCAAGTACTGAGTTAAAGATGCCGCAATGCCGCCTTCAGTGGCCTGACCTGCGCATTACCTTTTATCCGTGTCAATTCTATTTAGAAAATCAGTAAACATCGGATACACATTATTGGTTTATGTTACGTTATAATCAGTATTCAGACAATCTGTTTAAACCCTCCTCTCCCTACACAATCCCCCTTCCAAGCCCCTCGTGTCTATTGTTGGTCAGAGCTTCATTGTTAGATTCTTTTCACTGTCTAACGGGACAGATTTTGCAGTGGCTGATCTAAAGTAACCGTTTGTAAATATGGCCTCGAAAGACTGATAATACGTGTAT
Organism: Dreissena rostriformis; assembly: GCA_007657795.1. NCBI lineage: Eukaryota > Metazoa > Mollusca > Bivalvia > Myida > Dreissenidae > Dreissena > Dreissena rostriformis. Next base: position 50,037 of record VMBQ01005212.1, read on the forward strand.
GCGTATAATAATTGTTTAAAGTGGACTAGAATACAAATCAAAATTCATTCATCTTTCGTAAGTGAAATCAATATATGAGTACACGTTATCAGTAACAGTCATAAAGATAGCAATCATCATTTATTTTCAATTTCAGGTTTGACAACTGACAATGATAAATAACAGATGAAGAACAAAAATAAATAATTCAGGACAATCGTATTGGTATAAGCAGGTGTAGTATATTTTGCTGGGTATAACTGGCTTCATTGGGCGCTGCACTGCGATGTCCTATATGGAATGAGATTTTCATTTTGCCCTTGGTAGGCGTAGTTATTATTTAGTTCGTGTATTTTGACAATTTCGGTCTAGATAACATTGAATAACTAAATAATATAATATGTGTGTTATGAACACGCCGTCGGTTTTTTTATTCGTTCCTTTGTGTAACCAAAACTTTTTTTAAACTGTACTCCATTGGCTCTGTAAGATCGGAGACCGCAATAATTGGAGGCAAGTCAAATCGGCCACGGGTCAAACTGGCCTTAAAAGTAAAACTCGCAACCAAAATGCAATACACATTTTATAGTTAAAGTAATTTGATTTATTCAATCGTCGATAGTTTATTCAAAGAATTTTAAATGGTTTAGTCAGTTGGTGTGATGTTTGACTACATTGATTTACAGTTTTATATTGACTAATATTCAATTGAGAATGCGCAGATTTTTTTTTCATAGAAAATGACGTAAAATCGAATTGTTTGATTGGTTGAACGTGTTGTCTTTATTCGCGTGACATCACCCCGTGGTGAATGACGTGATAAATAAGTATACGTTGCCTTGTACACTAATTTCATTTAACCAACACTCGAGTACGTACAATTGTGTTGTACTGTCAATAAAAAACAATTCCCATTAGACGTTTGTTTTCTTTTACGTTTCCAAAACTGTTTACCCAATACATCGATTAGATACGAATTTCTTTTGTTTAAGATGTATCTAACGCATATAGCGAACGTTTTTCAAGGCTAGATGGTTGAAATCAATCCGTTTATGCACTCCCAAATCACTTAAACCGCGCAAAGAATTTGCAATTAACTTTACATATGAGCCTCGCTCTGTAAAAAGGGGATTTAATGCATGTGCGTAAAATGTCGTCCTAGATTAGCCCGTGCAGTTCGCACAGGCTAATCAGGGACGACACTTTTATTGGATTTTTTCGTTTAAAGGAGACTGTTCTTGACGAAAATCCAGTTAAGGCGGAAAGTGTCGTCCCTGTTAAGCCTGTGCGGACTGCACAGTCTTATCTGGGACGACACTTTACGCACATGCATTAAACCCCCTTTTCACAGAGCGCGTCTCATATATAAAGCGGTTATGAAATAGAAGCTGAAGTGCCATTCCATTTATCGTACTTTATTCATAATTCTAAACACATATGGTTGAGTTTTGCTGGTCTTGCTTCTTATAAAGAATGAAGCTACAGTATTTGATGTCAACAACATCATACTCTTAATGACCTGAACAAGTGGTATATATCAGTAGTTGTGACTCGTTTATCAAACTGACTGTATCTGGCTTGAAACAGTTGATCAGTCACATAAACACCAACTAACGTAGTTTAATTCGCCTTTCTGTTCGCTTATCAAACATTCAGTTCTTTTCCGAAAGTGTAACGAGCCATGTATGATGTAGAGTGGCAATTATCACGCCTTATATTGTTTTAATTGTGTCGCAGTATACATTTTAAATAGCACTCCTTTAATGTTTCGCTTCAATGGCTTTCTTGTATTTATTTTCATTAAAGTTTACTTGCACAATGTACAACGCGGAACAAGGAATTTGTTCATTGCTCTGGTCCTATCGCGCGTTCAGATAGAGAAATAAAAATAACTTATTCTCGCATATCATATCAGGACTTCGGATTAATTGAAGAAGAGGCTTTTTCCAACAGGTCATTACGTAATTGGGATGAATATTGAATAGTATATAAGATCAGCGTGATTTCACTGTAAGACTGTTCTCTCGAACCTTCTCTAAAGTTTTTCAAGAAACCTGATGCAGCCGAGCTACGAAGAAAAAAAATCAATATGTTTCAAACTAAAATTGACATCGTTACAATAAATTACTGCTACGCACCGTTTCATTGTTGGTCTTGGCTTGTGCAAGGGTATTGTTCAGCCATTGGAGCTGGTCGGCGGGGTCGGAAACGTTGACGGTGACCTTGTTGGAGGTGTAGTACAGGTTGGTGTTGAGAGCAATGATCCGCAGACCATGCGGAGTCTTCACGGTGTAATATGCTCCTACAAAGGAGACGCATTTACAGGATTCTGAGTAAATCGCACAGAGATTTATGTATGCACCTGCACATTTGGCGCTTACACACAATTCGGAGTAAAAAGATGTGACCAATTACAATGTTTTATCCACCTACCATGCGGGCGCGGTAACAGAATGTTGTGTTAAAGGATTTGCATATAGGTAGCCGTGGCGTAGTGGATATGGTATGCGCCTAGCGACCTCGAGGTCACGGGTTTGATCCCCACTGTGGGAGTGTTCTTTAGATCTCCCCCATAGACACCAAGTACTGGTTCTAGTCACAGGAAACGGACTCGAGAGCAGTTCAAATAAGCTTTAGGCTTTCGATGAGCTTAAATTTATAGGTTTAAACTAAAAAGATTTGGAAATGTACAGTACATAATTCATCTACATCGCGGGCATGGTAAAAGGATTTTGAGTACAATTTATAGTGCAATATGCGCCTACAAAGCATGGGGTGATAACGGTGTTTTTGTACGAGGGTTTTGATATTTACAGTGTAATATATAGACCTACAGAGCAAGGCAGATACGAATACCGGTAAAAGGCTTTCGGTAAACATTATTCAAGGGCACATATGTTTTGCGAAACTGTCCGGTAGATTTAAAAGGCTGGCAGATATCTTTAACATGTTTTAATATAAATAGGAAAGGCGTGATAAAAACAAAATAAAAAAATGAGTTCAAATGTTGAAGTAAAAATATTAAACATTAAGTCGTATGGTACTTTCACTGCTTACAAACTAAAAGAGGTTTCAAAGTATCGATGCGTTGTAACACAATCGTAATACAAGATCGGATGAAAAGACCCAACAAATGACAAAAGCTGGATTGTTAATTAACATGTGTTTAGTAACCGCCCAAACTTCAAGTCTGATACGAAACCCGTTTTGGGGTATTTTGGAAATGAAGGTTATTGTGTTATTGTTAATATATGCTCATACTAATGCAGGCATCGACAGTTTACCTTTTCTGAAGTTATTGTGCTGTGAGGGATCATTGATCCATGATCCCCACCTTTCTAGAGTGTCGTTATAGAGTCTGTTGTTAGCAGGTGGAAACTGGTTGTTAGGCCAGTAGTCATGGTTACCGAAGGATGCGTAGACTTTCACACCGGGTAGAACGCTCTTCAACAAATCGGTTATGTTTGTAAGGACGTCAGCGTTGATTTCGTAGTTTAGTTCACTGTCGCTAGCGTGGAGTATGGTGTCTCTAAAACCATAAGAAATTAATTATTCTGTCATGAAATGTCTTCGGCCGGTTCGGTTATCAAAGTTTATGGAGGACAGGACCGTCAATGCATAAGTTCAATCCTCAGTAGGTTGACATTTATATAGCTTAAGCAAACAGCGTAGACCCTGATGAGACGCCGCATCATGCGGCGTCTCATCTGGGTCTACGCTGTTTGCCGCTATTCTTCCGTTACTTCTGAACCAAAGCAATGCAGTTGTCAGTTATTGACTCGAGTTTTGATGAAAATATTTTCTTTCTGCCATTCTTCGCTACCGCTGACTGTTTAATTACGACTGTTGTAATATTTTGGCATTAGTACGTGTACTTTATACTGGTTTACAACTTGAATCGTCTGAGCTTACCAAAGAAAAGTGTAAGTTAGAAAACTGAACGCCGTAAATAGACTAGAATACTGTCACGGGGTGGAATCATTGCGACCATAACGCTCGTGTTATGTGCGTAAAATGTCGCAATGCAGCTTCCGTTGTGGTGGCAATTTCAAAAAATGGATGCAAACGGTGAGTACGATTTTTTTTATTATTTTTTTACGTTTCCCGAAGACATACAAACCGTTATTTAAAAATGGGGGGAATGCTATTCGATACAAATAATAATATTGTTTACTATTCTGGCCAAATTCTTGAGAAAAATCCGATATCCTAACCTCAAGGACTTTACAAAGGTTGGTTCATGGGATGTTGACAATGAACAAGTCGCATATTGTTACGATATTAACATATTGTTGTACAGAAAATCCCATTTTATATTCGTTTTTTTTTTAAATAACTATGCTCGGCTAAAAAAAAATGTCGTAACCTCTGATAAAAAAGGCATTGTACCCGTTGTTTTGAAAATGTGGTGGTCGCGCAAACATGTTGTGGTCGCAATTTATTGTTGTGGTGCTGTGTAAAGTAAAACAGAAGTCGTTCAACACTTTATACCATTAAAGGTCACGACCATGATTCAATATCTTCAAAAACAATCTTCGCAGTTAAAACTCAGATTGTCCTTACTATTTATATAGAATGGATTTCTGGTATCAAAGTACAAATGTATGTTTTATATGTAAGTGTCTTTCGAGTTCAAGTCTTACTTGAGTACGTATGATGATTTTACTAGTAATTTCTTACACCGTCAAATTTGGGGTAATACAATTGTGTATGATTTATTTTCAATGAGAAATTTATCTACCATAACACTAGGACGACACTCGACATCGATCTTCCGAGATTATATAAGGATGATGATTTTAACTATGACATCGTAGATAATGATTATAACGATGATCCTATTAAACGAGTGTTGATACTGCTGATTATGATTGTGATGGTGATAATGTTGGTGATGATGGTTATGGTGATAATGATGGCGATGCCACTGCTGCTGATGCTGATGATAATGACACTGATGATGTTGATGTTGATGATTACCGGTATAATTGATCAAATGGTTTTTTATGGGCGATAAAAAAGACGATATGCTAAAATGAAAGCACATAGGTTGTTGATGGTTTACTCGTTAATTATTATCTCATTGATGATAGTGTCGAAACGTACAACATTGCTACCGGATACGGTTTCTTAGCGTCCCTAGACATGGTAGCAGACAGCCTCTAAGTCAACATTAAATCACCGAATACCGCAGCTTGTTCGCTCCGGATTAGTTGCAAATGCGTCAGCCCGTACTACAGACATTGTTTTAATCATCGCCTAATTTGTATTGCTCAGTCTCGTAAACGGAAATCCGTTCGGCGAAACCGGATGGCCCATACTGCTGACTAGATTGTCATAAAGGATCAATGAACAATAGACTAAGTCCTGAATTCAGTGAATATTTGGAAAACAATCGAGCTCTTCAGCGTAGGTTAGGGGTTTAATTGTTTCGTTTCCGAAAACTGATGGTCCGGGACTTTTCATTTTAATCTGCGTCCGCTCATACTGAGGGTTATGGTTATCTTCCGATGTGTAAGGAAGGGTAAAACGAACTTGTGTGAATAGTCGAATATATAGCCAAGCATTGGATCATTGATTGGTGATTGATACGGCTACTACTGTTTTATTGTTTTTACTTTTCAATTGCTATATTTACCGGTATATTGCGGGCTATACAGTAAGCGAATGTTATCTTCTGTTTTAATTCACATTAGCACCAAAACAATAAATTGCGACCACAACATGTGCTTGCGACCACAACATTTTAAAAACAACGGGTACAACGCCTTCTTTTCAGCAGAGGTTAAGATATTTGTTTGTAGCCGAGCATAGTTATTAAAAAACGAATATAAAATGGGATTTTCTGTACTAAAATATAATAATATCGTAAAAATATGCGACTTGTTCATTGTCAACATCACATGAACCAACCTTTGTAAAGTCCTTGAGGTAAGGTTATTTGAATTTTTTTCTCAAGAATTTTGCCAGAATAGTAAACAATATTAATATTTGTATCGAATAGCATTCCCCCATTTTTAAATTACGGTCTGTATGTCTTCGTGAAACGTAAAAAATAAAATCGTACTCACCGTTTGCATCCATTTTTTGAAATTGCCACCACAACGGAAGCTGCATTGCGATATTTCACGCACATAACACGAGCGTTATGGTCGCAATGATCCCATCAAACTATATCAATAGGGGAAATCAACGCTGTAAGAATTGTTTATCATAATGAAATTACATACCCCGTCCATAGGATAAAATCAGCGTCTGGCTTGAGCTTCGCCATGGCGTGCACAGAACTGTTCACAAGCGCCCAAGGGGAGTCGCACCAAAAGTCTCCATACTGCCCGGGCTTTGTGGGCTTCGCATTTGGGTTACACGAGAGCTGTCGGTCGTGGTAGGTGAAGTCATAGTGGAAATCAGTGATATGCCAGAAGAATCCTGTGGATGTATGGAATAACTAAAGTTTTGTAACAACTTGCGAACATTGAACTACATTTTATATGGTTCTCCTTGTTCGCCTGGGGCGAATTTCCTAAGAATTTATAGTTATAGAAGAGTAACACTCAATTCGCTGCGCCTCAATTACGCTATGGAGACTGGTTTTCGAATTCATAGTCATACTTATTATAATTTTAACACTCTTTCTTTAGCTTATTATTTTAACGTCATAGATAGCGCACTGCAAACGCGCAAACACTGTTGTTTTTGTTTTGCTAAATCCACGCGACATCGGTTCATCACCATGTTTTATAGCGCTTGATTGAACATGATGATGAATAAGATACATTTTAAACATAGCGATCGCATTAACGCTCGGCGTGTCTCGTATTTCAACATTTACTTTGAACTTGAAATAATATTACTTAAGTTAAATGAGCTCATGTCAGTTCGTCCATGTATCTAAATAAGCCTATAACTCACCTGAGTCTGCTGATGCGATCCCGAGAGTGGTGATCACTACTATCCAAGACCTTGTATCCATGTTTTTTAAACGTTTCACTCTCCACTAAAACAACTGTAGCACAGCGTTAATGCATGCATTTTTTTACACCTTTACAGCATACTTGATTTACGGCTTTGCAAGCCTGAGCACCCTTCACCGCGTTTACAATCCTAGTCCTCTTTTCTGAATGAGTCTTGGGATTCACTTGATACATCGGTTTACGTTCAGTTAAAGGGACTTGTTCATAGATTTTGGAATGTTTTGAAGTGTGTCATTAAATGCATTAAATTGATAAATACAAACATCAAAACTAAAACGCAACAATAGAAAAACAAGAATAAAAGTAAAAAAAAAGAAACAAAAAGAGAAATAAAAGTTAACCTCACCAGGGCTTGAACCACTGACCCATGGAGTAAAAGCCAAGCGCCGAAACCACTCAGCCTTGGACGTCTTCACGTGTGTATGTGTGTAATTCAGAGTTTATGTTCGGATCGTCGTTGAGTCTTTCTGTGCGGACCTGACCATCCGTCTCCACATGGGTTGCCATTTATTTTAAACTTTGTATAACTATCCACGTGTTGTTACAAAATATAACGTTAACACAAGAAATCTATATTTTTAGATCGTTTCGCGTCTGAGACGCTTTATAGTTTTATCAATTTCTAACGATGATTTTTCGTAAACGAAAGTGTATTTTCAGTATAAGTCTGCGGCATTAGTGTCATTTCGCACACTGATGTACATTAATCATTTATTTCTTGAATCTGTGACAAAAAGCTGAAAATTTCTCATTTTAATAAACTGTGAACCGTTGGAGCTGGAGTCACGTTATGTGCTCTCAATCTATCAGCATAAATAACGATCATACATGTCGGAGGGTTGTGTTATCATTTTGATTTTCCTAAAACTCGCTTTTAACCAAGTTTTCAGCGAAGTTGAAGATCCCTGTAACTAAATTTATTGCGATATGGCGGGTCGGTCGTATAGCGAGGAATAAACTTTACATAAATTCATTGAAATATATTTTGTTTCGAGGTTTACATCGAAAACCTGGTCAAAATCGTTTTTAAATCGATAAAATAGTATATAAATGATCATAAATGCATGCAATATGCGAAAATCATTGCAGCGTCGCGAGGTATGCGAATTATATCTATATTTAGCTTTTGCTAAACATTATTAGCATATGGAAGATAAATACATGTACATAGATTTAGCAAAAAAGTACCGTTGCAACTCAGTTTCCGTCTGTAGCAGATGTATTTGCATTTGTTCTTACCTTCTCTCCGCTAATTTCGACCGTATCCATGGTATCCGCAATTTTGTTTGTTTAGGTTTGAATTAACGTGTCGAATCATGAATATTAATTAGGTCGTTTTCGTAATTTACCTTACTCGACCCCAAAATAAAAATCGCAATATTGTTTGTTTTCAACCGATTTCAACCGGATTTTCAGTGATATCCTCAATAAAAAAAACACACACGTTTTCTTACGATTCTGCCCATATATATATCCGCGAACTGTCACTTTAACACGTTGGAGCTGGAGTCACGTTGTGTGCTCTCAATCTATCAGCATAAATAACTATCAAACGTGTCGGAGGGTTGTGTTATCATTTTGATTTTCCTAAAAGTCGCTTTTTACCAAGTTTTCAGCGAAGTTGAAGATCCCTGTAACTAAATTAGGATATGGCGGGTCGGGCGGGTGTGGTAAAACATGTGGGTTTTGGTCAATATCTTAAGTTTTCATTGACCAATATTGATGAACTTTCGGATATAGCAAGCTTGATAAAAAAAATAGCTTGGGATCGTTTTTTGGTGCTATTTGGATTTAGATCAAGGTCATTGTTACTAAAATTAAATATGTTTCCACTCAATAACTTTAGTCGGGATAGAGGTTCTTCTCTGAATTTGTGTATTTATTTATATGCTCCATAATTTGAATTTGGATGAAGGTAATGTGCTGACATTCTTTGTTTATGTAGCTTACATGTACCCCAAGGTCAATGACACTATTTCTTCAATACAAAAAAAATGCTTCCACTCAACAACTTTGAGTTTTTATGATGGTATTGTTTTGAAAGTTTGTGTGTTGGTAGCTTATATCCGTACACCATACTTACATGACCTAAAAAATAAAGCCATGGTGTAAACCCTTACACTCAATGTCAAAGGTCTTAGAACCATAAATATTTTAATATCTAAAAGGAAAAAAAATAAATAAAGTTATTAAAAAAAATCCACGCATTTTTGTCAAACTGCGTTGCAGTTTGTGGTAGTAACCTTAAATTAGTTTGCTTGTTACACCTCATGGCGTAGTAATTTAATAATTCACGTCCTAAAATTTAGAGACCCCCTTAATATACAAATTGCACCTACTTTTGGATATTTCTCTATATGACGACACTTGTCAAAACAATAGTGTGTGCTAGTAAATACACGTCGTGAAGTATTCAAAATACTTTAAGATAAGTTTGTAATGAATTATATACCTTTAGCATATTGTTTATGTTGTTTTACAGAGATACCCCATGGTTTAACCTTGACCACAAAGCACAAAGATTGGCATTTAATGCCATGAAGTATCAACATCCAACAGCAATCAGGCAAATTATAATTAATGCAGTTGTTCCCGAGGTGATACAAAACGAAACTGTGAATACATTGATCACAACTTATTGGTCACATAGTAAGATTGCGGGTGAAACAGTATCTACCGTGTTTGCGAATATTTTTAAGTTAATGTGGTTCTTCCGCGCATGAGGCTGCATTAAGTATCTACCATATATCAGGTATGTGTGTATTTTGAAGTGTATGCGTTCTTTTCGCGCCTGAGGCTGCAATATATGTTGCCCCGGAGCGTGTCCCCGCACTCCTGTTTATTTATCTTACTAGACTCACGAAAGTTGGGACGAATTTTGAATTATAGCTGCAATTTCCAGCTAGTTAGTTAGTTGTTATGAGGTAACTTGCTATGTACCCAAAATGAAGCCAATTTTACGGTCCACTGACTTTTTGCAATCATTTGCATGTTTAATGACCGTCATCCGGTTGTAAAAACACTTATTAAATAGGTCAAACGATCAACGCAAACACTAAGAATTTTGAGAAAATGCAAATGTCCGAAAATTTAGAGTTTTTAATATAAGGGATCATTCTGGGTGTCTGTAAAATTAGTCTTACAAAATATGATAATAAGGGCTAAAAAAGAGAGTGTCTGAAAACTTTGAGTAATTGTGAAACATTATTTAAAGAAGGCCCAATGAAAAAAAGCAAGAACCATCTCATTGACCTAGTCATTATCGTGTTCGCCTACGTAGTGGGAGGTGGAATATTTGATACCCACCAGAAGGCTTGTTTTGATACGCCCGGTTGCTCACCCTGCCAAGCGACCACCACAAACGATGGTAACGTCTGGATTTCTTTCGCGGAGGTTGCTATCATCACGTGGTTGGTAATCACGGCAGGGATTCGATCCAGCTATGCTGGTTCCAGTCAAATCTCTGCGCGGAGGTTGTCTTGTTCACAGCATCACTACGTCGGTAGGAAGCTACACATACATATCCGCAATCGTGTATCATGATAATTTCGCATTTAAAAATGTACTTTAGGATTCTCCAAGTATAATGTTATGTTACGTTTATAATATCAAATCATTTGTCGAAATGTTAAAGGGGCAACTGCAGACCAAGACAATAAAAAGGGAAGCAATCCTTGCACACTTTTTCAACAAGTACTAGTATATTGAGTTCTTTCCGTTGTATTTATTAACGCTACATTGTTTCCAGTTACTCGACTTAAACTTAACTGCAGTGATTTCGTAGTAATACCTTCGAAACCCTGTATGTAAGATCAAACGCCTACTTTTTCGAGATGAATAAAACACAGCACAGAACAGAATTTAACATGCATTGAGTTCATGTCAAACCCCCAATAAGCATTGACAGTTCCTTGACACCAATTTAAACTGTTAATCATGTTAAGGTTTAATTTTTGTATGTGTTTTTTTTTCTATCTATCCATCTATCTATCTATCTATCTATATATCTATCTATCTATCTATCTATCTATCTATCTATCTATCTATCTTTATATCTATTTATACTGTCTAACTCCCCTGGGGGTATCATTGACAGGTGTGCAGTCAGTGCCAGATAAAAGTGTTAAAAGTAGTGAAAGGAGACGTCAAAAGTGAAAAAGTGAGAAAGATAAAAGTATGATAGAGTTATCATATAAGGTGAAGTGATTTAAAGTTAAAAACTGATAAAAAAAAACATGTCTCCCAGAGTTCAAGGGACAGAAGGGGAAAGCAGGGACTGCTTAAACCCTTCAAGATCTGTATGTAAAACTGTAGAGGCAGGGAGGTTGTTCCACATCCCAATAGCACTTGGGAAAAATAAAAACTTATAATAATTTACAGGGGTATGGATCTGTCTGTAGGGGAGGGGGTGCATGTGACGTGTGAATCTGGTGGGTCGCTCGATATACGATGGTAGGGGCACAGCCACTTAACCATGGACAATTTTGAAAAACATGAGTAATTTAGTGTCATTTCGTTTGTCTTGTAGGGTCTGCAACCCAAGATCCTGTTGCATGGAGGTGACACTGTCGTATGGGGAATAATTATGCTTGACCCAGCGGACTGCTCGACGATGTACATTTTCAATGTTTTGTATATTTTGTAATGTGTGTGGACTCCATACGGAAGAAGCATATTCAACCTGTGGTCTAACTATGGTCTTGTATGCGAGCTGGCGAATGTTGGAATTGCTTGTCTGTAAGTACCTGCGGAGAAAACCAAGAGATTTGTTTGCATTATTTTTAATTCTATTTATATGAGTGGTCCAGGAAAGGTCTTTTGAAATGTCCACACCTAAGTATGTTGCATCGTCAACAGTTTCTAATATTTGTCCATGAAGTCTGTAATTAAAAGAGAATTTTGATTTATTTCTGGTTACGTTTAAAACTTGACATTTACTTGGGTTGAGCTTCATGTCCCAGAGATGTTCCCATTTCATTAGTTTATCTAGATCTTCTTGTAGAGTATGGCAGTCATGCATATTGTTGATTGTTAGGTATACGGCTGTGTCATCTGCAAATAAGCGAACTTAAGAAGTAATAGATTGAGGTAAGTCATTTATATAGAGAAGAACAAGTAACGGACCAAGCACAGACCCGTGTGGCACCCCAGATGTCTGTATTGTATAGGCAATTGGTACATCTTATTTAATAGAAGACAAGCCGGTGTTAACGGGACTTTCCCTCCTGATAATTATTCTTGAGTTTCATTATTCCTTTTTGAGATCTTTAGTTCCTAGTTTTTAATCGTTCAATTTTAATGAATTTAAAATGACTTTCTCGCAGTTGCAGGCCTTATTTAGAAGCTTGTCATTAAATGCATTGAAGTGATACATTTTACAACCGTAATCAAATTGAAGCGAGCTTTTCTTGGAACATGTCAAATCTCTGCACGGGCGTGTGTATGTCCAAGCGCACAAATCAAAATGTAGTAAAACTTCGTTGTATGTAACCCTACGTCAAAAACAAAATGGCAGCTCCCATCAAAGCAAAACATGAATAATGCTAAATTAATATAAAAAAAGGCATAAAAGAAAGCCAACGGATATTTAATGCTGATTTTTACTAACCGACGTATTCGATGGCACTTTTTGGAAATCTGTTTGAGGATGATGACAAGTTTTCAGCTGTGGCAACAACTTCTGGGTCGAAATTAGGGATTACACCACCACCAAGACGTAGACCGCAATGTCAGCTGTGTGGAATAGACAACCAGGGAGCGACGTGCTATCTGAACTCACTGCTACAGACACTTCTGTACACTCCAGAATTTAGGGGTTTGTATATCAGTTATTGCTTGATATCCATCATCATTAAGTGTGTTATTTTTGTAAGTGGTCTAGCTAATTTTAATATATCCCCGAAGGACCGAATTCTGTGGGGGTAAGAATCGATCTTTAAAAAAAGTGAAAGAAAACAAACACAACACAAAATTGTGTACATACCTTAATAGAACAATCCTCTATCTACATTTACCAAACCATTTTTGGAAAATATGTGCTAAAATAAATAAGATTAGGCTTCGTAAAGTGGCCCTTTATCTCCATTAACACATGAGCCAGAGCCATGAAACTTGCCATAGTTGTTCTCATTTTATCATCTGGGGGTGCTCCACATTCAACACCCATAATCCTAGGGGCTAAGGTCAAGGTCACACATTGAGGTCAAAGGTCACAAATTTGATGAATTATTCATTATTGAAATGTATCAATGAATGATTCTTAAAGTAGTTGTGTACAGAGTTTCGTGTTGCAACCTTGGAAACTGAGAAGATCATCATATGAAACAGGAGAAGATCATCATATGGAACAGGTAGGTTTATTATCCCCCGCCAAAGGTGGAGGGATATTGTTTTGGCGTTGTCCGTCTGTCCGGCACTTTTGTGTCCGGAGCCATATCTTGGAAGTGCTTTGGCGGATTTCATTGAAACTTGGTATGAGTAAATATATATGGATAAGAGGATAATGCACTCCAAATGGCATTGTATACCATTTGTTAATAACGGAGTTATGGCCCTTTGTATACTGTGACAAAGCTCTAGTTTGGTGGGGGATATCAATTCAACGAATTAGCTTGTTTGCTTGTGTTTTCATCATCTTTCCTTTTACCAAAACTTGTTTTTGTAGAGCAGGGTTTCTGCTTTTGATTTGTATTATGTTCATTCATTTTACCAATGATTTCACCTGTAATTTCTTTTCCAGCAACAATTCTACTCATAGTCTTTCTTGTTTTTGAAGTGTTTTCACTTTTAATTTTGATTATGTTTTTTTCCCTTTTTTCAAACATGTTAAGTACTGGTACTGAATCCTCAACAGCCTGAATACTAGGAATTTTATCTTCAACAGCCGGCTGATTATCAGCAGATGTGTCACAACAAAAAACTTCAGCTGGAATTGTTTTTTTAACTTGGCACTGCTTTGTTATTCAAGGGATAGATACCTGACCTGCGAAAAGCAGATTGTAGGTTATCAGCAGACAATGCCCTCATATAAACATAACAAGCTATCTGACAGACATTGTATCTTGTTATGGCTCCTGAAATTTGCCTCATAAGCTTGTGGCATTCAGCATTATACAACCTCTGAAAAGGCCCATAACAGCCAACATCCATAGGTTGTAGAATATGACTGCAATGTGGCGGGAGAATGAAAATAATGATCCCACTCATACAACCCAACAGAGACATGGGATTTGTGGCCATCCAAAATCAAAAGAATCTTCTGACAGGTTCGACCAGGCACATATTTAAGAAAATGATGAGGTACTCCCTGAAAATGAGACCATTTGACCAGCCTGTTTCGCTAACAGTTCCATTTGCACCAGCTGTTGCCCCTTCCATCAGGTCCTGCCTCATACCCTTGCCTGGAAAAAGAAAATAAGGTGGAATAGCTTGACCAGCTGCGCTGCCACATCCTAGTATTGTTATAGTTTTGCCTTTCCCTGATGTAACTGCAGAGGTACTGTGGCTTGCTGCAGCAATGACAAACGGTGCCTTATGCTCTACAGTTATTCCCTTCTCATCCACATTGAAGATTAGGTTGGGCTTATCAAGTAAATCCGGATTTGAAAGTGTAACTTTCAAACTCTCAAAGAATTTCTCAACAACAGCTGCAGAAGCCATCTTAGCTCTGGCATATTCTAAATTCTGTGGTTTAATAACCTTGAGTTCAGGCCAGCGCTTGATAAACCCACGGAACCATTTGATTGTCAACGGCTTGTCTTTAGATCTTTTCCCTATCTGGATGGCGTAGTCACTGGCAATGTCTACACACTCTTGCCTTGTGTATCCATAGCCGATGTCTGCCATCTTCTTGAAGTGGTTAACTAATAAAACTTCCTCATCAATCACAAAAAATGGTGTCATACCAGCAGCTACGGTATCAATGTTAGCATGTCCTAATGTTCTGTCTCGAAGAGTTGATTCTGGAACATTACAGCAGGCAGCTGCTTTTCTAACAGAAAATCCCGCATCATTAACAAGCATGTATGCATTTGTCAGGGCAGTAGGTGAGTAGAGCCTGTTTTCTGGACCCTCCTCTTCAAATGTTTTGGCTTTGCCTGAATTAAAAATTGTAAAAGCAGTGAAAGTGATAGGGACCATTCAGCATTTAATAGCATATAATTGAAAAATATGAAAAAGGAGTCTAAGGGATATGACTAACAACCTAATAAAAAAATAGGTTGGCCTAATTGAAAAAACGAAATATTCTGGTCTACTTCTATGAGTCAACTCCAGCCGACAATTCAGACGGACTGTCAAATGTTTAAAAGCTAGTTTGGGGCCAAATAAAGGGGTTTAAAGGGGGCCATGAATTAGGAATAGCAGAAAACATACAAATTAAGGTGTGAGAAAATTTTTACAGGAGTGTTACCTGTTTTGGTCTCATTTTGAGCGTCTTTTCGTAGGTGACAGTTGCGTTGAGATCTGTAAATATTTACCGAACTGCGCATGCGTGACGTCATCTTAACTCTCGCGATACGAGACAAAAACAAATGTCACCGGAATTCGGACCCCCACGGAATTAGGGCCTTTGAGGATAGCTGATATAAGCTCATATTAGCTGTCACTACTGTCAGTGTTTTTTTACCTATGGTGGAAAGGAGGTGGACTGTTCTGATTCAGAATTAAATGATAAAAAAGGCGCCATGGACAGTTGCCTATTGGAGCAGACCAAGTCAGTGCAGTGTGTTACGGTGGATGCGTCTCCACCCAGTTTTTGTAAGTGGCTGATGCCTACAAATGAGAAGATTCCAAATATTGGTTATGTTTTACATACAATTGTTTTAAATGGCATCATCTTATCCAAAAGATAATTTTAATTGTTATTGCTATTTATGGTTGCACTTATTTAAATGTCTGATGTTTTGTTTTTCAGAAGGTTTGTTTACACTTAATGAAGAAGAACTTGGAACATTAGATGCTGAAAAACCATTAAATGAATCCAAGGTAGTTTATGTGTTTTTTGGAAAAACAGCATTGAAAACATTGACTTGCGTGACATCCAACTTTTGTTTAAGTACTTATAAATACCAGGGCTGGCATTGAGGGAGTTCTTGGACTGTACACATAAGCCATTGGTTTGATCTCATTCAATTCTAGAGATGTTTCTCACAGACAAATTAAATAGCTCTCAATTAAGTCAAATCAGGTATGCACTTTAAACTGTGATTAGAAAAATAGAACAGATTGTTCAAATATTTTTTTTTGTTTTCTAAGCCTCGCATGATAAACCTGATCTATAATCAACACTAACCTATTATTCTCTATGTTCAAATAAATGTTATGAGTTTTTGCAGGCTCGTGTCATTCCAATTCAACTTCAGCGTCTGTTTGCAAGACTGCTTCNGCAGGATTTTTTCCAGAGACCAGCTTGTGTATATGTACTGGTATTCACATTTTTTTAAACTTTGTATACCAGTAATCTGATTGTAATGAGTGAGATAATGAGGAAAAAGCAAGTCCTTTGGAAACTGAGACTTGTATTCATTGATGTTCAATATGTATGTCCAGTTTGTGCTCTTTAACTGTCAATTTTTCCAATCTGGTACATTACAGCAGAATAATATCAAAAAAAGACCTATAATAGTTCTTGCAAAGGTTTTCACATCCTCAAACTCATATTTTGTATGTTTTAATTTATGCATGCTGCTACCTCATGTTTTCATTTTTCCTGAATATGAGTTAGTTGAGGTTGAATAGAGTTGACTAAAAATTAACCGTACATATTTTTAGAGTTTGTCTCATATTTTCTGATTTCAGCATTTTCAGCAGCATGATGTGCAGGAGTTAAATCGTATCTTGTTTAGCGCCATCGAGAGCTCACTTGTGGGAACGAGTGGTCGAGATCTCATACAGAAACTCTACCATGGCAAGATTGTTAATCAGGTACATCTACATACATGAAGTAGCAACCAATTTGTTACACTTATTTCTTTGAAATTGAATTGTATATATAAAAAAAATATATATATCACCCGCCAAAGGCTGAGGGGTATAGAATTGGAGTTGTCAATCCGTCCATCCGATTTTCATCCATCAATAAACAAAAATGATTTGTTGGGGGATATCAATACAGTGAATTTGCTTGTTTAACATGTATTCACTAGTAAATTGTAATTTTGAAGCAGACAAGGTAAAATGTAGTCACAAGTTAATTTTCATTTTGAACCAGACATTACTTAAGTTCAAATCAACGTGTTAAAAATATTTCCGAAATCTCATTTGCTAAGCATTTAGATATAGCAACTTAAAATCACAACATTATTAATTTATTGTTATGCATATTTACCAGTGTGTTTTTCTAAAAACTTTACTTCACATTGTATACTATTTGTCTATATTTCAGATTCGCTGTAGGATGTGTGGTAATGTCAGTGAGCGACAGGTACTGAATGTGTACAGTCTCCAATAGTATTTTTTTTACAGTGACCATCTTTTGTGAAAACTGCAGTTTAAATTCTTTCTGATCTTCTAGTCACATATTTTGTCGGATTATTTATTATCAGTGTGATGTAAGAATACTAATTACAGCCATTTGGAAAAGATCTGTTTGTCATTTTATGTTGCTTATCTTTTTGCTATAATTTTAAGCTGATTTCTTATTTATTGCGGAAAAAAAATCTACTCATTCCTTGAGCACTACTACACATATAACTACACATATTACTATGTATAACTACAAATTTGACTACATATTACTACACATTTAACTACGTATTTCTAAACATTTTACTTTGTATTACTACACATTTTACTACATATAACTACACAGTTTACTACACATTTACTACACAGGAGGACTTTCTGGACCTGCCATTGACAGTCGCAGGCAGCTCCAGTTTAGAGCAGAGTCTGTTTGCTGCATACAGAGATGTGGAGGTACTGAACGACAGAAACCAGTACAAGTGCTCCAAGTGTAACAGACTGGTTGACGCTGAGAAGGTTGGTGATTAATTGCATTGTAGGAAATATTTTGGGAAAATAATGAAAAAAATAAAAATAAATCAGAATTAGAGTGAAATATATCACAAGTACAGCATTTTATGAAGTTTTAATTGTTTGCACATGATTATGCCACAGATGCTCATTTTACAAAGCATCATAACAGTGTACCCCCTTTTCCAACTGCCCTGGCTTTGTGAAATGTCATTCGGGCTTTTACATAATTTGGCTATGGGAAATACCCCTTCTTACATGTAGCTATAATGGCATAAAGATTGAATTACAACAAATTATGAGAAATTTGCACAGCAATTCTCCATTACAGGGTGCCAAATTACGCAGTATCCCGTCCATTCTTACCCTCTCACTCCTGAGGTTCAGTTTTGACTACGTGAAACTGGAGCGGTTCAAAGAGACAGGGCGCTTCATGTTCCCTACCGCCCTCAACATGGCGCCATACTGTGAACAGGCATGTGGACTTTTAACCCTTTCCCACTCTGAAGGGAAGTGAAAATGGCTATATGGAAACAGCATAAAACCAGAACAGCCTGCAAGTAACTCGCAGTCTTTCTAGGTTTTATGTTGTTTGCTACTCATAAGTATCTGAGGGTTCAAAATGAACCCTTTTCAACTTGAATCTAGTAAGAAAGGACTTAAATTTAATTCGATTTTCTAAGGGACCACAAATGCGTCAAAGTGCAGTTAAGAGCATTTAGGGGTTAAGTCTTTTTGTTTTCTTTTATGTCTATCACGTTATTACCTTCACATTTTTAGTTTTGTTGAGAGTTAAGTGCAGGCCTACAGTGAAATACTAACACCCTAACTAAGCTGAATTTCCACAATGCGGAATGCATGTAATACAGTATAACAACAATCTTGTGTTTATATTTTTGTTAAAAATTTTTTTTTTTCAAAATGTCAATTGTGTCCAATCTTGTTATTACCTACCAAGACAGATTATACAGGGTTCGTGAAAGCCCTGCTTAATAAACCGATCTTTATTCAACACTTATCTAATATTCTCTTTATGTTGTCAAGGTGGTAGAAGGGGAGGATATGATGTACGAGCTGTTCTCGGTGGTCATCCACAGCGGTGGTGCGCACGGGGGTCACTACCACGCCTACATCCGCGACATAGACGGCCTGGGAAACTGGGTCACACCGGTAAGCTAATGTAATGAAGACTAAGACAGTCTTCATTGCCAAGTTTGAATTAAGATGGATCAAAGATGAATCACTTTGAAGCATACATAGTCAGCAAAACAAAAGTGAGGAAAGGAACCCTACTTTGCTAATGTTCCAATCCTATAAACTTAAGATGTTTGTAAGCAATCTTGTAATCACATTCTTGAATAAATATGTTTAAACCAAAACAATAGTGTTATGTAGAATGATCTTTTAACTGATCGTGTCACATACTTTTTTTTAATTTTTAATGTAAAGTGTGAATATGAATGATGTTCTGACCTTCCAGGAAGAGGAAGAAATCATTGTCCCCATCGATCCAGCTACAGGTGGTGTTGATTTTCTTGAGTGTGAGTCCCCAATAGAGCTGGTGCAGTATATACTTGCTCATGACATGAACAGGGGCATGACTGTGGACAAGATAGGGGGCGAGATACAGAAGCAGACAGGGATATCATGGAATAAACGCTTCAAAGGAAAATATGGGACCATGTCTAAGGTGTGTTTCGCATATTATAATGGCATCAAAAAGGAATAGTGGTTATATGTCGAGAAAGCTAAGCTATTTTGTGATACATGTATATTTTTTCCTGTTTAATATTTTCCAAAATGTGTTTTGTCTTATTTCCACTATATATAAGTTATTAAATATATACAAATATCGAGCTAAAAATGCCTATATATATAGTGGAGCTATCCTACTCACCCCCGCGTGAGCGTTAGCGTGAGCGTTGGAATGTTAAAGTTTGCGTACAACCACAAATATTTTCTATGTCCCTTGACAT
>VMBQ01005213.1:5828-69924 GCA_007657795.1 Dreissena rostriformis
TACAGCTTGCAAGCGCTTGTGAAAATTTCAAGTGCACGCATTTTAGCCCTCTGGGCTAAAATCGCCTGGGGAAATCCCTGGTTAAATATATATCTATATATATGAATATGTAGTGTTCGAATATATATATGAATACAAGTTACACTTCACTGATTGGGTTGTTTCATATGAATCATTGTTCTTAAATCATGCTCCAGTGTTTTACTTTATGTTATAATGTATACTAAAATTAATAATGTCTATCTCAGAATTACATTCAATATCAATATTAAAGTGATAAGTCTTATGTTACTAAGAAGTGAATTCTTGGTTTATATCTAACCTTATCAAACTATCTGATGAATACGTCATTATCAATTGAAAGTCATACAACTTATGTAACTTATCAGTGTTTTCTTTTTGTAATTTCTAGTAATTCCTAGTTTTCATAATTCTTATAATCCATGCATTACACTTGTGTTATTTTGTATACGGCTAAAAAGCAAGTGTATGCTTTAGAGCTAATAAATGTTGCTGCTGTAGATGTTGTTGTATTATAATTCCTTTACGGCTGATCTAAGGGTCGTCGTTCCTTTTGTTTCTTCAAAAGTCTGTTGTCTGACCGCTTTTCATATACAATTAACATAAGTATTAATTAAAGTTGAACAAATTGTATAGAAAATTTCAGTCCATTTAAAACAAATGTTTAATATTTGAAAATAAACTTTCTTAAAAACATAAATTGTATGTTCGGAGAAAAGCATAGGTTTATTGGTACATGTTGTTGTAAACACACCGCGTACTTTAAGTTCCTTTAATTTTTCTTTTGGTTAATAATGCGAACATGTTCCATATGCAAACAAGTTGACATTTGCATTTACGGTTGACGTGTTTGAAACTTGGATTTAAATCTTTCTTCTGCGAGCACACTATATCATGTAAGTTATTTTAATTTGCGCATTATGGATATATTGACGATCTATTTGTGTTAATTCATGCCAGAAAATAGTTTATGTTGCTAATTTTACCAATAAAGTACCGCCCGGAATCTAGGCGATAAAATTTCCATGGTAAATTGTGTAATCAATTGCAACTCCCAGCGACCCGGAGGGTCAATATAGCTGGGAGTTGGATTATTGCAACTACGGTTGGTAGATACGGAACTGGCATAATGAACAACACTGTGTCAACGGGTTTAAGCAATCGGTGATGGCACAAGAAGAAGCGGTAAAATATCGACTTAACCTAGCACTGAAGGAATGAGGGAAGGACAATCAAAGAGACATGACAATGACTCTCCCATCAAGATGATGGGGGTATAAACACTTGTTAAGATGAGTTATAATTTAAAAAAAAAATGTACATATTTATAAAAATATTTTCATGAAAGTAGATTATTGTTCAAAATCTAGTTTTATGTATGTTCAATCCATAACATGAAATACCTTCAGATAATCCGTTGACAATTGTGACTTCCCAAATACTTTTTTACATACGCTTACTGTCTGTAATTTCCTAAAATAATACAGTAAATGAATGGTGATTCAACCATGCCAGTCTGAAGACTTATGGAATGAAATGTCGTTCTTTTGACTTCATGACGTAATTACCCCAGGGAAAGTCTGAAGTTAAACCTTTGAAATGTGTAAACAGTGGGCACATACGAATCAGGGACAATACATTTCGCTCTTATATATTTCGTTTAAAGAAAGTATCTTCTTCGCAAAAATCCAGTTTAGTTGGAAAGAATCGTCCCTGATTAGCCTGTGCGGACTGCAGAGGCTAAGCTGGGACGACACTTTAAGCACATGCATAAAACCCCTTTTCACATAGAAAGGCTCATATTATGTGCTAACAAAATACTCAGTTGAATTTATATATACTGGTACGTCTAGGTCAAGTCTATTAAAAACATTAACTTTTTACCCGCTGCCTGTGTATGTCTTAAAGAAATCATGCACATCGCTGGCAAATATTTTATTTCGAGCTCCACGCTCGTGCGGGACCAATTGGCATGCTTAAATGTTGTTTGTCACGGAAGAGGACAAATGTGTACCGAAGACATCGAGATCGAGATCTAATATTTCCTGTACCTTAAGCTATATCTATATCGGCTAAAAAAGAGAAGGACTTCAGAAAGAAAAGTCTGGAACTTTTCTTTTATGTTATCCTATAAACTGTGGGTCTTCTTTTTAATTACTTTTAGGCTAAAGAACTAATAACTTCGATTCAATTACTTTCGACAAAATGCCGTTTTTGGATCATCTGTTACGTCAATCAAAAAAAGACAGTGCCAGGTTAAGGTGTCAAGACATAAATTAATCTTTCTACTAGTAACTTGTGTTTATCTCAAATACGACACAAAATGTGTTGTAAATAAAAACAGAGAAGAACTAGCTGGTTTTCGTGTTTTAACCGAATATTTACTGCAAGTGGTGGTAGCATTCAGGAGTGCGTTTATTCTCCTTTACATCGAGAGCAGTTCAATTTGTGTAAAGTTAATCTGGTTTTGTACAGAATCATTTCAACAGTTTTTTTTCTATTTAATGATTGTTGCAGTGTTCATAGAAAGTAATTAAGCCTATGTAAATGACCTATGCCTATGCAGCACTCACTTTAAATCGAAAGTTATTGTTGAGACATACAAAAACATTTAACGCACATGGGGCAAATATTATTTGTCAACTGTTCTTAATTTTAGTAAAACAAAAAACTACAGCAGATTAAACAAGTTTTCCTATGTATATGAACATACTATTTTAACGCATAGTGATAACTAAGCACATTTTATATTTTACTTTGATATGTTGAAGCATTTGCCAGGTTAATAAAATAATTTTCCCCGTTTTCAACAATAATTATCATTATAGTAAAAAACAGAACTAATAACTTCGATCATTTAATTACTTTCGACAAAATGCCTTTTTTGGATCATCTGTTACGTCAATCAAAAAAGACAGCGCTAGGTTGAGGTGTCAAGAGAGAAATAAATCAGATTAAAGGAAATGACACTACCACGAATTGTCAACTGACGGCTCTGTACAGCTGACATATGAATGGGGAAAGGCTCCAAATCATGATCTCGTTTATAGATGAATCGATAGGACACGTCTTTCCCAATGGGCTCTAGATTACTGTTTAATATCATTAATCATCACCTTTTGTTGAAGTGTGTGCCCTAGGATTAAATTTCAACATCGAAATTGAACCACGTAAAAGAAGGCATAGCACACAACACAGAATGACATGACGTTTTCCTAAGCTGGGTACAGGGAAATGCTTTTGGGTTAAAGATTGCTATGTTGGTCTGGAATCGACCGTTAAATACAGTACGGATATTATAAACTAATATCTAAGGAAAACAGAACATATTTTTCTATCACAAAACTGTCTCTGAATTAAACTGAACGTGTTTGTAAGAATGATATATATTTTATGTGTGTACGTCATACGTCATTGTTTAGTATGACAGTATTTTTGATGCTATACATCGAAATATTAGAAGGAATACTTGCATTACCACGGCGCCGAACGCTTTGTACAGTACATTACCGCCATAACAAAATACTCTTTAACAGTTTTTGCCACATTTTATTAATCAATTCGTCCACAGTATACTAGAAAAGCGGGCTAGTTTTAATATTATTTCAGACCTCAAGGGATGGTGATGTTTGCAACTCGTTGAATTAAATATGCTATGGATGGACATCTCGAGTCAGATGGTTTATCTTTTAAACTCGTCCAAAGGCACGTTAAGTAATAAAATATATGTTTAATTACAATCACAATGTATATTAAATATTGTCGAACGCTAAAGTTATAGCCATACGCAATATGAAACAATATGTAATAATGTGTGCGTTGAAAAAGCATATCGAATGTTTAGTTTAGTAAGAACAAAATTCTATGTTCTTCGTGTGTGATATTTTTTAGAGAAAACAGAAGTCTATTTAATACATCCGAATAAATACAGAAACCTACAAATATGCTCTAAACGTATTCCATTTGATATCTATTGTTTAAATTAAACTTTCCTTCACAAATGGAGCAATTGCGGTTTAAAAATCCCACATGGTTTCAGTATTAAACCATATTATGTACAATCCATATAAAAAAAACTTTGAAAAAATGAAAGGCGAAGCGAACTTTGCAACTGGTTTAATGCTAGAGTCATGTACCCCGAAGAAGTTACACATATAAGTCATGCAACTTTTTGAAAGTTTCCCATTCCCAAGTCATCCACGAGACCCCAATAATTTTATACTAAAGGCTTCTAAATCTGCACGAAGATATTTCAGGATTACTTCCAGGGTTAACCCCAAGGGGATTAATAATGCTGGAAAGAGACACCATTATGAAACAGTGATATTATATTTCGTTGCGGAAAATTGATAAGGTGAAAAAGTTCAATTATCTTTTACCCAGTTGCCGAACACCAACTGTGAACATATCGGTTAATTAAATAGTTGTTTTGCCAATGTCTTCATGAACACTGTCTACGAATGATTCATTGAAATTTGGCATAAAAATTTGGAAACAAAAATTATGAAAATCCTGCGGTTCTAATCCAGATCAATGTTAAATGGATTAAAAGAATGTTTTGACAGAGATTGTTGAAATGACAATTGTCTAATTAGTTGTCCCAGATTCCCGAAATAATAAAAGAAATTACAGGAAAGCAAAATAACACTTATGACGTAAACTCATACTTAACATGCCTATTCGTACATGAGTATTCATCATTTGAAATTTAGCATGTGTTATTCTCCTTTTTACATATTACGTTGTTGTATAACGCAATCAAATATTATTTATATACATTTTGCACTATATTTTCACGAATTTATATTTTTTAACAGACTCACAAAAGTGACACACACACAGATATAACATGAACGTGTTGAAGCCATTAGACTAGTTGCTTCTAACGGTGAAGAGGAAAAGTTAACGACGAAAGGAGGAGTGTTGTTGCCGTATCTCGCCGCGTAAACCTTGTTCCTTTAATTAAATATAACACAACACACATGAACTTGAATGAACTAGCATGGACAGTGACATAAAACAAAAACAATTTCATAAGAACAATTGAGTTTGCGGCTTCATAATGCTTTATCGTGTAGAGCGAACGCAAAGAAGGTAATGCTTTATTACAGACACATACAACCAAGCTAAAGTTGATGTACATGCACATGCTTGTTTAAATCATTATATATATATCATTTCATCTTCTAACAAATATATGTGTATTAGTTAAAAAAGTATAAGGTATGCAATATTGTAAATTCAATATCAATATTCTATGGAATTTTGTTTTTATTTGTTTACAGGATTATTACGAAAAAGTGTATTTCGAAACAAATCCAATAGGATCATCTAGTCATAAATGTAAAGTATAAATTCCATTCCTTACACGCCGTGGAGACATCCAACGCCATGGACCATCTTTTAGGCTGAAAAGACTAGCATTGACTTGTGTGGCCTTAAATACCAGTTAAATGTGAACAATTCTCATAAGAACCAAATGAAAATGACATGTTTGGTTACATGTAAACCAAAATCCGTCGTTGGAATCTAATTATCGTGGATTTGTGTGGGTCCGCTCACACACAAAATCAAATTTTCAAAGAACTTTCACGTCCAAAGTCTTATATAAAACATTATTTTAAAAAAACCACGAATTTAAGGTTCAACGAATATGCCCGATTTTACGAATCCTGAAAATGTCATGCTAAAGTTATTTTAAACATGTTTTAAAACACGGTTAAGCATTTGTATACATCTTAAAGTTTCTTAATGTTATTAACCTCTTACAATGAAATGTATTACTCTTGTGATGGTAATTTTATTTGGTGGCGCCAATAACTTTTCTTTTGCTCCATGTACCCCAGACATATTTAACAAGCTCGTGAGAAATAAATACGAATTGGGGGCCAATTTGTGTGTGCAGAAATTCAGGGCAAATCCAGAATGTGATTACATTAAGTCTATAATCCAATTACTAAAGAAATGTGTTGAAATAACTCTTTTGTGGTTTGCCATGTATACATGTTTACAAAATTACTCTCTCTACCAAAAAGTCTCTCAAAAAAACTTATATTTAGAAAATGGACTATATATATTCATTAATAAACGACGAATATTCCAGAAATCGGAAAAGTATTTTATTTAATATAACAGTATATAAATACTGATATACCATAATAATGCTTCATTTTGGAAAACTTATATTATCTAGTTTTTCACGCATAAAACTAAATATGTTATTTGAATTGAGTTATACCTATACATTTACCCAAAATGAAGACACATATTCATATCTCTATGTTTACTAAATAGTTTAAACCAGTTGTAAAAAAAAACGTCTTGCATCTGATGCTATATGACTATAAAAACAATGCTATCGCGTAGTTTTCCATTCTGTAAAGTGGAACTTAATTCAATGCGTGAGCTCCCTCCTTTCTCATTTCACTTCTCACCGATGTTCTAATGGAAACGCATCGCACCGGAAAGAGGTATTATGAAAGTAATTCACCGTGTGTTTGTGGTGTGAGATGGCTGATTCGATGGATTTGCCTAAAATAGATTGTCCATGTTGTACCTTGTTCTGAAAAGTAATACTTGTACAGGCAATATACGAATCCAAGCTAACTTGGAAGTACGTATTTGGCGTTATTTGTATATCAGCTCATAACGTTTACAAAAACATAAGTTCATAAATTGATTGTGTGTATAAATAATATACACCGCAGTGTGCAACACTTGTTCGTGACCACGTATAACTGACATTCCGTTCAACGTGACATGGTATCAATACATGTATGAAATCACCGCATTGATTCGACTGGAACAAAATAACTGTCAATATCAAATATCCGCAATATGGACGGTCACGATCTGTCTTTCGCAGAGAGCATGATGCTTGTCAAATTCCTTATTGTGTTTGTTTAGTAGGTAAAAGGGTTCTAACAACATTTACTTTGTATAAAACTCCTTTCCATACATCAAAGCGTTGCTGAACAAAATATTTTAAACAGCAAATAAACAAAAAAACAAACGAAAATATAGTCAACCTATAATTATTGATGAATTAATGTTAAGTGAACACTAATCATCTTACATACTGCTAGAATGTAATAAGCAACACGTGGGTTGACATGTCATTCGTAAAATAACAAAGCATTATACTCATTGGGATGGTATTGTGATGGCCTAATTGAGGTATGCTTTCATGTTGACACCACAATCAAAACAAGAATACAATTTAAAAATGGGTGTACCCACGGCGTAGCTGGCTAACAATAGTGTAATGTATATCAATGAATGTTGTTTACTTGTGGAGATCAATATTAACTTAAGTGAATACATGGGCGATTAAACTTAGTTATAAACATCGACAAACATTCTTAAACTGAAAATAAATTTGATCGATTTCATTAGTTATCAAAATGGGAATTCACATACTATTTGTCAATTTCGGTGGTGTTGTTGTTTTTACAAAAACGGTACTCCACTTACTTTTCGATTATAAAGCTTGAACTCACGAGGGCGCAATTCGGTTGGATTTCTAATCATTTTCTATGATTCTATGATTTATCATTTCTATCATTTTCATGATAGTTAAACGCCAAAACTGCAGTCATAACATATATTGAAACATGTTTGTGTTGAACAGGTGTACTGTTTGTGTACCAGTAGTTAGTAACCGGCAAAAACCTTGCTATCAAACATCAGTTTACAGACGTTAATGTGTAAACTGAAACAAATAACTTATCAATATTGTGTTCGGTATTTGGAATAAAGCGGATCCATTATATCGAGGCATTCCGCACATTAAACATGTATGGAAACAAATCTGGACATGAACATCTGATAGGTTTTCAAATGTTTACGGTTTACTGAGAGTTCAGAATACAGATAATACATACGGAATATTACGCTAGTCAATTGTTCCAAGAGTTTGTATGATCAGTCGAGTGGCTTGTGTGATGACGTATCACACGAGAGGCGGAGCCTCGAGTGTGATACGAAATAGTGCAAGCCACGAGACTGATACAAACACTTGGAACAATTGACTTGCGTAATATTCCTTTTATTATATACAACAACTAACGAAAACAGTTATCAATTGTATTTTTTTTTTGTTGCTTTAACACAACTGACAAAACAATGAATAAAATGTGACGTCATTAAAATGTGACGTCATTGAATGGATCGAAGTAAGTAGCCCGGCTAGTATGGTAATACGGAATCGGAAACTGCGAGTAGCATAATACGGGATTTATTTCAACGATCGATACAACCTGTATTTTGTTAAAAGCATTAAACAGGTATTTAATAAACTGTTATATCTCCCTGTGTTGTTAATTCGAGACAAGGCTGTTACAAATTAAACCATAACATCATTCGTTTTCTGTCTGTTAACGTCACGTGTGTGCGTTTTTTGTTTATGGCAAGGTCTAGTCTAATTGACAAAACGAAATTCAGCTCTTAAATACATATGTCTGCTTTTTGATTTCAAGAAATTGCATTAGAAGTTTATGGTTAACCAGAGACTACATTGAAACGATTTTAAAATAGTACATATTCGTGCGTCTTCATGTTGAAAAAAAATTGCTGTAGATACACCGTATCCAGTCAGAATTTTGTAATATATCAGATAGGTGGTAGGTTTAACATTGTTACTATACATGAAATTGTATTTTTGTTACAAATAAACCGTGTCTGACTGAAAGTAAATAGTATGACGGATCGATATTGTTACTGGACGAGGCTGTTAAATTTAGTTAGTAGAATACAATGCATATTTGAATTAAGAATATATCAAGGTTAAGGTGAAGACAGGTTATGTTGGTGGGTTAGCAACGTGCATAATCAACAACATTGTGTCACGCAGTTATAATCGGTGCTTGCGCCAGACGAAGCGGTAAAATATCGACTTAACCTAGCACTGAAGGAATGAGGGAAGATCGCTCAAAGAGACATGACAATGACTCTCCCATCAAGATGATGGGGTATAAACACTTGTTAAACTGAGTTATAATTTAAAAAACGGACATATTTATTTAAATAATTTCATAATAAAAAGTAGATGACTGTTCAAAATCTAGTTTTATGTATGTTCAGCCCATAACATTAAATACCTTCAGATAATCCGCTGACAATCGTGACTTCTCAAATACTTTTTTAAATACGCTTACTGTTTGTAATTTCCCGAAATAAAACAGTAAATAAGTCGTTATTCAACCATGCCAATCTGAAGACTTATGGAATGAAATGTCGTTCTTATGACTTCATGACGTAATAACCACAGGGAAAGTTTGAGGTTAAACCTTTGAAATGTGTTAACAAACGGTGGGCACATACGAATCAGGGACGACACTTTCCGCTTTTATATCTTTCGTTTTAAGAAAGTATCTTCTTCGCAAAAATCCTGTTTAGTTGAAAAGAATCGTCTCTGATTAGCATGTGTGGACTGCACAGGCTAAGCTGTGGCGACACTTTACGCACATGCATAAAACCCCTTTTTACAGAGAGCGGCTAACATTATTATTTGCAAACAAAATAATTAGTTGAACCTATATATACTGGTACGTTTAGGTCTAGTCAATTAAAAACATGAACTTTTGACCCGCTTCCTCTGTACGTCTTAAAAAAACCATGCACGTCGCTGTCAAATATATTATTTCGATCTGCACGTTTGTGCGGGACCAGTTTGAATGCTACGATGATGTTTAAGCTGGTTTTGTACAGAATCATTTCAAAAGTTGTGTTTTTTTTCTATTTAAGGATTGTTGCTTTGTTCATAGAAAGTCATAAAGCCTATATAAGTGACCAATTGCCTATGCAGCACTCACGTTAAATCCAAAGCTATTGATGAGACATACGAAACAAATTTAACGCGCATGGTGCAACTATTATTTATCAAATGTTCTTAATTTTAGTGAAACAGAAAACTGCAGCAGATTAAACAAGTTGTCCTATGTATATGAAAATACAATGTTAACGCATTGTGATAAGTAAGCGCATTTTTTATTTTACTTTGATTTGTTGAAGCATATGCCAGGATAATAAAATTAATTTCCCCGTTTTCAACAATAATTATCATTGTAGTAAATAAAATATATAATAACTTCGATTAATTCAATTACTTTCGACAAAATGCCTTTTTTTGGATAATCTGTTACGTCAATCAAAAAATATAGTGCCAGGTTGAGGTATCAAGAGAGAAATTAATCTATCAGATTAAAGGAAACGACACTACCGCGAATTGTCAACTGACGGCTCTGTACAGTTGACATATGAATGGGGAAAGGCTCAAAATCATGATCTTGTTTAGAGATGAATCGATAGGACACGTCTTCCCAATTTGGTCCCAGAGAACTGTTTAATATCATTAATCATCACCTTTTGTTGAAGTGTGTGCACTAGAATTAAATTTCAACAATTGAAATTGAACCACGTGAAAGAAGGCCTAGCACAAAACAAAGAATGACGTTTTAATCAGTTTGGTACAGAGAAATGCTTTTTGCTTGAAGTTTGCTATGTGAACCTAGAGTGGAACATTTCCAGGTGTAAACTGCACAAAAAAGAATAGATGTATTTATTTATACTTGTCTAGCTCGAATTCTGAAGTGATACGTTTGACCTTCGACTCGCCGTTATCCATCACCNCACCTTTTGTTGAAGTGTGTGCCCTAGAATTAAATTTCAACAATTGAAATTGAACCTCTTGAAAGAAGGTCTAGCACAAAACAAAGGATGACATGGCTTTTTCCTCTGCTGGGTACAGACAAATGCTTTTGGGTGAACGATTGCAATGTAAGCCTGGTATTGAATGTTGAATTCAGTACGGATATTGAAAATTTATATCTAAACAGAACATTTTTTAGATCACAACGCTGTCTCTGACTGAAACTGAATGTGTTTGTTAGTATGTTTTTAATGTGTCTGCGTCATACGTCATTTGTATGACAGTTTTTTTTTATGTAAGAAATCGAAATATTAAAAGTAATTCTTGCATTAACACGGCGCCAAACGATTTGTGCAGTACATTACCGCCATAACAAATTACTATTTCACAGTTTTTGTCATATCTTATGAATCAATTCGTCCACAGTATACTTATAAGTAGGTCTAGTTGTAATATTATTTCGCGAAATACGAAAATGCGTTCAATTGATTTAACGACACCAGCGGTTTGCTTAACCGTGATTGCCGATTGCCTGATCAGACCTCGAGGGATGATGATGTTTGCAACTCGTTGAATTAAATATGCTATGAATGGACATCTCGTGTCAGATGGTTTATGTATTAAACTCGTTTAAAGGCACGTTAAGTTATAAAATATATGTTTAATTACTCGAATGTATATTAAATTTAGTCGAACGCTTAAGTTACAGTCATACGCAATATGAAACAATATGTTAAAATGTTTTCGTTGAAATATCGTATTGAATGTTTGGTAAGTAATCGGTACAAAATTAATATTTTCTTCGTGTGTGATATTTTTGAGAAGTAGTTAAATACAGCCGATTAAATACAGGAAAACACAACTATCCTCTATACGTGTTCTATTTGAGCTCTTTTATTAATTGAAGAATAATTGCTTTGCTTTTTAGGATAGTAACGTGTATTGCATTTTCATCTCTCGTCCGCAACAATTGACTCTTTTTATATTTGATATGCTACGATCACATTACAGCAATAAGGAGAATGACAGATATACTGACAATTATAGTCACATATAAAATACAAAATCTCAATATTTCCCCGAAAGGAACACATTTTATTTACCTGAGCCATTAAACGTGAGCATTACCATAATACTGATAAATCCAATTGTTTACAGGAGGCTTAAGTGTAGTACTTGTTAATAAGAGATCAATTGACATGCTGACAAGTAAGTAATGGCTCGGATATTATCAGGACGTAGTTTTGCAAGTTCTCCATTCCGACTAGTTTCAGTGTTGTTAGTGTTATCATGACCTGTTTCTAAAAGTATAACGTCGCTGTAGGGCTACTTTTAACGGTTTCAAATGTTTTATTAAGCACTCAATTGTTTCATAACAAGTAGAGTAAATATATAATAACTGATAGAAGACTTCATGAACAAACAATGAAAATACAATCTACGCACGAATAATTTTTTAATCATGCCGAGAAGTTTTAAGGACAGCGGTAGCCAATAATAATTAAGATATTTCCGTCATGCCGATTTATTGTAAAATTTAAAAATAACAACGTCTAATTATTTCTTAACGTGACATTATTTTGTAACCGACTGTCAAACTGAAGCCGAGCCTAATGTCTGTTTTTTTAATCATGAACATATTTCATACGTCGAATGAAAATGTTCTTAGAATGATTACTTAATTTTAATTATATAAAAGTAAGTATTTATTCTTTATAAGTTAAATTAATGCAACCATTGCTGAATTATTTACATTGCAAATTGAATGTGATGTCCCTTTTAAACACATAAGAACTATGAAACTATTTTGAAATATGTTGTGAGCAATTATAATTATACATAACCCTGTTATTGGTGGGGAAATAAGATTATTTATTATATGCTTTCCGGTGATTTATAGAGAAATGTCAGTATAATAAAACTTATATTTCACTGTTTCAAACAGTGAAAATATGGATTTTTTTCACTGTTTTACTGCGAAATGACGTCATTTTTTTACGAAATGGCGTCATTATTCCAGGGAAATTCTCCAGTTAAACTCTTAACAATGTAACGGTGTTAAAAAGGCAAACAATAAAAAGAAAATTTGTTGGATTCGGTGGAATATCGATTTTAATTCACTCGTGATCATAGAAACAATATATTTAAATGAATATTATTTTTATGATCACTCGTGAAATAAAATCGATATTCCGCCGAATCCAACAAATATCCTCTATTTATATTTTAATTCCATAATACTTTAGATTATAGGGCGATTATAGGGCGATAATTCGGGATGGCAAGGTTCTTGAATATCATAGTGCCGCATAATTTAGGTCTTTACATGTTGGATAGAATCGTGTTCCTATGACATAAGTTTGTATTATATTTTGGACAATTCATTGCAGTTTGACTGGATTGAATAGGAAAAATGTATGAAATTATAAAAAATAAATAAATAAGAGATGTGTGATGAACAGTTGTACACAGATACTCATGTGATATGTCTGTACTTATTGAATGATTCAGGAATCGCTATCATGTTAAAGAGAAAAACACATACGGGAAAATGTAGACGCATTTATTCAACGATTTAGTGGGGGTATTTTTTCTACTAGCGTTTCCCCGCTGCCAAATTTTCTTTAATTCTATAAGCAACACAACATTAATTAAAAACAAATTTAAAAAAAAATATTCAGAGCTCATGGTTCCAGAATATCAACAAAATTAGAGTTTTAGACTATTTCAACTTCCGTTTGTTCAGTCAAAAAACTCATTCATTTACGAAACACGTGTACACTGTTAGGCAATCCCAACCATTCCGTGCAAAACAGTTCATATAACTGTATGATCTTTACTTTTATTTTGTTAAGTTAAACCACATGCCACAGGGGCCATGATTTTTTCAGCAAATACAATAACTCTATACAATTTCAACAATAAATATCATGATATTAATTATAAGAAGCAATAACATAAATAAATTCTATTGCTTTCGACATTGTGTTTCGTTCTGATCGTCAGTTAGGCCGAGCAAAAACAGACAGACAAACAGTTTATTCAGACTTATACACAAGTACATCGTCTTCATACTTAAGTTTACATATTATTTTCTGTCACGTAACTAGGTATAACAAATTAACATTACATAACATAAATATACATTTAGGAATACAAATACAAATCAACTATCAAAGCGGTAATGAAACTTATTGAACAGTATTATTTAGAATCGTATTTCTTATAACAAGAGCTTCTTTTATATATTTACATACATTATAAATTACTGATTTGTCACATGAAACTAATAACTTGTGGAATTTATAAACAGATGGGTTTACATAATAAATACGGCTTATACTTGTTTTCATTTAATCAGTGTTACAGCGGCATATACAAATAAAATGGTACTCATCTTCTAAATCCAAGTCATTGCAACATAAACAATAACGTTCATTACGTGGTATGTTATTTTGGGCGTATCTGCCAGTTTGAATTCTCAAAGGATGTGCAGAGACTCTTAGTCTTACAAAAAATAATCGCAGACGTCTAGGAAGTAAGTCTAAATATGTTTCATATTCCAAACAGCTTTTAAAAACTTTATACATATCTAATACAGTACTATTATTCATTTTACCGTACCACTCTTGTTTAAAATTGTCAACAAGTCTACATTTAAACTCGCTAATAAAACTATTAACTTGAACAACGTTTGGATTTTCAAATACATAACCAAATCCAAAATTATTTAACATGCTCTTGACATTTGAGACCCAGTTCGTATAACCTTTATTACAATCGTTCAAGGCTTGTTTGTACACATTTTGCATTATGATATTTTCATTGCTCAAAATTTTAAACCAATATTTAATAATTTTAACAAATCTGTTTATATATAATGGATATCTACCTAATTCTCCATAAACAGCAACATTACATGTATTTATTTTCACCTGCAGCAAGCGTTTGCAAAATTTTAAATGTATACGTTCTATATCATCTGACTTCGTGAAACCCCACACTTCTGAGGCATAATTTAATATAGAACCCACAAAAGAGTCAAATAACTGGCAAAATATTTTCGGTTTTATGTCAAATTCATTGCATTTAAACAATAATGTATTCAATGCTTTAAGGGCTTTACCAACCAAATGTTCTTGGTTTAATTTAAAACTTCCAGTATAATTCAACACCGTGCCTAAATAGTTAAAGTTATCAACAACTTCAATATAATTACCATTGTATGACCATTTTTCATTTTCTTTTAACAGATAGGTCCAAATATAGATGTCAAGAGTAAAATTAATCCATGAGATTAAAGAAAATACCACTACCTCGTATTGTCAACTGAAGGTTCCTTACAGCTGATATATGAATTGGAAAAGGCTTATGTATAGATGAATCGATAGGATACTTCTTTTTCTATGTTATAATTAATATAATTAAGCATTCTTTTGTAATTGTAATTGAACCTTGTGTAAGAAAGCCTAGCACAAAACAACGACGTTTTGCTCGACTGTGTACTGGGACTAGAATTTAGTTTGAACTGTCTCTTAATTAAACCTGATTTTTTTGTAAGTATGGTATTTGTAAAGCGAGTACGTCATGCGTCATTAAACGTTAAATCAAATGAAAAAGCACTTGAATGCATGCGGCGAGTATAATAATGTCAGTATGCAGCCGCCATTACAAAATATCATAAAAACATATTCTTGTTGACAATTGTGTTATTGTAAAATTTTGTGAAATGTTCCGTTCACAATTATATGAATCAGGCGGTCTTGTTTTGATATTCTTTCTGGAACTACGACAAAGCAAAAGTATCATACTTGCTATTCAAAAATGTACGTTCGATTTATTTAACGACACCAGTGGTTTGTTGAACCGTGATTGTCGAATGCCTGATTAGGCCTCGTGGGATGGAGATTTTGCAACATGATTGCACACAAAACAGGACAGGACTTCTTTAAACACGAGTTGCAACAGTGGACACAGTTTATTAGATGCCGCCACCAGTATGCATGTTGGTTGATAATTGGTTTAATGCATGTGCGTGAAGTGTCGTCCCAGATTAGCCTGTGCAGTACGCACAGTCTTATCAGGGAAGACACTTTATGATTCAATGGATCTTCGTCAAGAAGAGTCTTCCTTTAAACGAAAAAACAATACAAGTGGAAAGTGTCGTCCCGGATTGGCCTGTGCTGACTTCACAGGCTTATCTGGGACGACACTTAACGCACACTCATTTAACCCCTTTTCCGCAGAGCGAGTCTCAAATCTATGAGTTTGGTTAGGAAATTTGTCAAAATCAAACGCATGGTCCTACCATTAATTGAACTTTGAAATTTAATATACCGGTAGTAAATGTAATCAAAACAAGTTCGTAACCTACATAATAAGCCGCGGAAAATATATTATCATAAGACGTCGTTCAGTCCTTATGTAAGTACATAATTTTGCCTTTCGAATACATGTATACGTGTATGTGATAAAGCGTTAATCTAGAACAAAACTATAAAAATAAATATATACACAAAAGAATTCATGAGATATTAAAATAGATACCCTACATCTGAGAACAACCTCTAGTGGTCTTTAAAATGTGGCATGTTAGAAACCCGATTCGTTCCAAATCTTTAAAAAAAAACATAAAACAATAAAAACCAGTAAATTATATGTTGTTTTTTTTTTAAATAATGTTTCATACGTTAATAGCATCACATCGACAAAACGTTACATACTACTACATAGATTTCTGGGCTTTGCATGTTTCATGCATCGAAAACGATGTTGGAAACTTATCAGCCACGTAGCAATTAAGGTGCTTAGTAAAAAACGAACACATTTAAGCTGGACAATAAAACATCCTTTTACAGCTATTTTGTACATCTTGTTTACAACCAGCACCTTATATATTAACCAGGGTCAAGCCGTTTTGTTTTATTTTGTATTATCGAAACAACACGGTATCCTCTGTGGTGTATTTATTTATTTTTCCAATTTTGTGTATGATGGTACCGATGTGTTATTGCCCTCATAGTAACGATGAAACGAATAATAAAACGCATTATAAATATAGCATTTTCTTGACAAAATGGACGTTCTAAAACACGAAACTATGTAATTGAATTTATCGCAATCATCGTTATATAATTATCATGATCTGAGTGTTGTAAATTGTCAACATTTCACCGATTGGTAACTAAGTAATTACAACGCTGCTGTCGAGTTATCATTGAAGAAATTCGTCTCCACTACATAATCAAATCACACACAGTCCGTGATTCGATATTGGAGCGTTATTTTTTAGGCGGAAATGTATGGCAAACACGGTGGGTGTGGGTAAATAACAATAAATAAAATAATACGTGAAAAATCATCCAATCGTTTCATTTATAGAATAATGTTCTTGGCCATGCTCTACTTCTTTCACTTATAATACTGGCAGTAGTGGTATAATTCTGCATTTTAGAGACCTAAAGGTTGCATGCAAGGAAAAATCTTGGATAATCAATCCATTAATCTGTTTTGTGTTTGCATGTCAAAGAAAATCTTGGATAAGCAATTATGCAATTTCAGACAGTGTGTTTTTAACAGATACAATGAAACGCAAAAGGTCAATAAAGATTCGTTGCGAACATGCCCACGTTGCTGCCTTTGATAATGAAGTTCTGACAATCTGGTTCAATGGTATCAAATTGTTTTAAGGCTCATACCGATTTGTTCTGTAATTCGCTCATTATATTGTTTGTGGTGATATTAAAACAAAATACAAAGCCATAACGTAGTCGGCCTTCTTTTGTAATTTGTATTGCTCAAGTATCGAATTGGGTCGTCTATGCATCCGTTTGAATAGCTGGTCATTAGTTCTTTGTGACACGTGATGTGATTGTAAATGCAATATGATATAGGTTAAAATATGCTATAGAAATGTTGCATTATGGTGCATCGAAAGTTTTAATTTGTTTATATCCTTTTCAGTCAACAATTGGAAGAAATGGCCCTTTATTTTGGACCGTCCCTCATTTTTCAATGAACATTAAAGTTATAGACGTCTCTAAATCACGATAGTAAGTGAAATGTACTGCGGTGTAAGTGGCTTATAACGTTAGAAAATTTGAGATGTATTTACATGGTTTGACGTGTTTTAAACGTTGGTCAAAATTAAACTTTTACATTTTCTTCAAGTTAAAGCTTATACCGCAAAACATCTTACCATTAACTAATTCGCATCGATTGAGATATGTTGGAGTACAAAGAAATAATAGAATGAAGAGAAGATTTTCTTGACTATTATCAGGAGTCTCGTAGTGATGCTTTTTTTTAAGTAATTGATTCCAAAGAGGTATGATATGTTTACGTTTTATTGAAATGTTGACAGTAGTGTCGCATCACATGTGTCAATGCTATTGAAATAAAGTCCGTTACTACCCTATAAGAAACACAAACTCATGTTTCTGTGAATACCTATTTGCCAGCAATCCATCTAGAATAATGTCAGTAGAGTTTATAATAGAAGGTTTATATGGTTACACATGTGCTTTTTAATTACACGGTTCACTGCAGGTCATGCTGTTTTAAAAATGTTATGAATCATACGTTCTTGGAACTTTTATTAAACGCATTAAAAAATATTGTTTATTAGCGTATTTTTTAATTTATTTTTTTGTTAGAACAGAAGCTATTAAAAAACACACATATAGAACAATACGTATATTGTAAAATATTGTTACGGACCTCTGCTTTGAGGTTTACCATTTTAATTACTTAATTAATTATAGCTTACAAATATATGTTGATATAGTGTTACCCTTGTTCCATCCGTTTTCAAATATGACACAAGTCGAAAATAAACGTTTAAACAATAATTTATTAGTGCGAAGACAAATAATCGCAATAAACAACCCGTAAAAGGGCAACATAATTTAAGTTATTCGTAACCGCCAGCTTCCCGTTAATTATACTAGGGTATTATCAAAGTTTTTTACATGTGACGCACAGTCAGTCAGTTCTGCGTTCGTTCAGAATTTATGTAAATAGTACAATAAAATTGTTAAAAACGCTTCCAAAATCAGTGTTACTAAATGTTAACAATCTTCATATCACTGGATTATTACTATAAAACTTATGTTAAAACGACTTAAAGGTATTTACTTCGAAACATAAATGACTGTTTCTCGACAAGAATTACGTCTATCATAGATCTTGACTTAAGCTCAACTGTCGACTATTTTTACTTATTGTTCAATCCTGATGACCATTCTGGTCAGTGACCAAGATTCTGGTCAGTGACCAAGATTCTGGTCAGTTACCAAGATTCTGGTCAGTGACCAAGATTTTGGTAATTAATTAATTAAATTCCGGGCATCAGCGACCAAAATTGGTCACGTGACTGACCGAAAATAATGACCAAAAAAATAGAACGATACATGACGCCATTTGCCAAATGTCATAACAATGAGACAAAATGGCGCCTTATTTAGAAAAACAATGAAAAATACAAAGTCTTCAAATGGATGGCTCACGTCTAGATGAAAGTTCTGGTGATGTCTAGCTAATATAGACTCAGTTGTGTACATTTGTCAATTATGTTATATGGTCACGAAATGTCACCGGAATAGAATGAACAAATTACGTGACTTAAAAGGCAGTCAATTGAACAGGTAATTGCAAGTGTTACACCTGGGGTGTATTTAGGTCATAATATATGAAATGTTTTTCATATTAAATTCAATGTAAAAGCGACAACTTTAAGCGAAACTTAATGCAACATTTTGCACATAGAGACCCCCATAACCATACCTTTTCTTAAAGGGCATTCTAAGCTGAATCGATTTAAGCAATAAAAAAGATATGTCATGTTCAAATCAAAAAAGAGTTTAACACAAATCAAAATCGACTGTTTTTGCACCTTCTTTTTTCGGCCGTTTTCTAGTGGATTGTAAACTTTTTAAGTGCCATTTTTTACTTTAATCTATAAATGTAACATATTTTAGGGATAAATTAGTGTACACCTATTCTTACCCTATCAATATTTCCAAACGATGAAACCATAACAACAGTCTAAAGAGTAAAACATGCCTTCGAGTAAAAAATATGTTTTTTTTTTAGAGAGTATAGCCCTACATGACTCAATTATTAAGTATATTGTAACCTATAAGACAACGTTCACTGTTGAAATCGCAAAAATTAGGCACTTGTTGATGATAATTATCCTATTTTTAATGTGAATGCCAAATTTCAGATCGATCCTTCACGAAGAAATGCTTAAAATGCATTTTATAATAACGCATGATAAGCCATCTGGCTTTCGCTGTCGGTGCTTTGATTTATAAAGGACGTTCAAGAGCAAAATCTTTAACCTAAATAATACAAATCAGGCAATATACTGGACTATTTGCACATGCTATTACGAAGAAGACATTAACGTTTATAAAAACGTGTGTATAGCTTCATCCAGCACGGATTGGTGCGCTTTGAGATTCTCAAGACGAGTTTCTGTACGTTTTTTTATTTTATAGTGAAAAAGCAGTTTTTTGCTTCAAAATTAGATATGCTCGTTAAATTCGTGAATGAAAGAATGCGCACTTATTTCGTGAAAATTACAAGAACGCATAATACCCCGCACAAATAACTATTCCACTTATGTCTTAATGTAAATAAATCAAACGTATGATACATATATATATACGTATGTATGTACAGCATAACAAAAGAAGGTAAAAACTTCCTATTTGGTTCTACGAAAGTATTAAGTCATTGTAATACTCATATAATTCATCTGGAAGTAAAACCTAAAATAAAGATTTAAACATCATATTTATTAAGTGAAATACTAGTATTTTGTCTTATTTGATATAAAGCTCTCAGACGTTATGCTTTTAGTGAGCTTGGCTTATTCCGTTCACCATTTGATCAAACGACTGTCAATATATATCGGATTGAATTTGATTGTAACACTTTAGGAAGCCTACGAATCCGCATTCATGCGCAAAGTAATATACTATGTCATGAAAAAATAATCATTTTCATTCACAGACTAGATGTCAATTTAACAGTTTTCACAAGTTGGTTCAGACAATATACATTGGCTTTAAGTTAAATATCTTTATTCTTGTTGCAAATGTTTGTACGTTCATGTCAATTCCATTTTTATACGATATTGATACATATGTTTTCGTTTTTTTGTTTTCACTTATTATCATTTGAGTAACTTGGTGTAAACACTTAATGTGTATTTTCGATACAAGTAAAGTAAATGAGGAACAAATTGTCATTATTGCATAACACATATACATTAGAACATCTCTTGACAAATGCATATACTATAGACATCAGTACCAGCATAAAATGATTTGTCTTTTAATATTTGCATGATAGTGTCAACGGATCATCTGTGAAAGTTTGCCTGGAAGGCGGATAAATTACACTTTATAAATTGTAAGATAATTCAGCTTTCGCTCATAATCTCTTTCCTGCTATGAAATATAATACCACTGTTTTATTATGGTGTCGCTTTACATCATAATTAATCCCCATAGAATTCACACCATTGTGTAGCAATTCTGTTTAACACCATGAAGCCCCGAGGCCGTCAAGATGTGTTTGTTTAATGAGATCTATTTGTCGCAGAATGAATAATCAAAACAATACAATCATAACTTTCAAAAGCAACGTTCGCTCTGACTTTCAGTTTTTTTATATTTGTTATAACATGGTTTGTACAAACCGGTTACGTTTTGCAACCACGTGTTAATGGCGGCCCAAATGTACCACATTTCATAGGACCTCTATTGACAACTCGGTACTAGTCAATTTGTGTAAGAATATATGATTTAAAAAAAAGGCCTTCTTTTTCTTATTTTTTATTTTAAAACTTTGAACTATCAATACATTGCACATATTTGTACAATCCTTAATAACTGTTTATTTCTTTATTCGATTAAAAACATTGTCAAACCAAACAAATGATAATAAAAAAAAGCAAATGAAACAAAAAACGTGTGATGCATTTAATCATCTCGTTTTCTTGAACTAAATATATGACATATCATACTTATTATAATTGAATACATTATTATGAATTTTACGTTCCAATATCCGTGAGTTCACTATAATATTATATTTTCGTATCGCCACGTCGTCTAGAGTCAATATTAAATTCTGATTGCCTCTCCACATTTTCCATCCTATCTTGTCCTGAAATTCAGATCAAAGATTCATCCCACAGACAATTACTTCTATTATGTTTCCCAATGGTGTTTCGGGAAACCTATTATGAAGATTAAAAGCAAAATTATTTGTGTAAATATGATCACGACGCAAGAATAATTTCATACGTACGTCACTTCCTTAATATAGCATGGCATTGGTGACATTTCAGACTGTAAATATTTCAGCTGCTTGGATTCATTATGGTTCAGTAGCATATGAAGTTTATTCGCAAATTCATTTCGTTTCATGTGTATTTATAATGATGAATTCAATTTAAATACTTATTTTATGACGAGTATGAAACAAAGCAAATAACGTAAATTTGAACTTACTGCAATGCTAAAATGTCGATTGCTCAGAAATATGAATATTAGTTTGATGTTCACATTTAAGGAATTTGTTTATTTTTACATGCTCATACCAAAAGTTCCAAACGTCTGAACTTAACCGAGCCTTTTCTCGTAGGATATTCATATTGTATGTAGGTTGCTTCAATCTATCTGTGCAAGAACTGTGATATTTCCTTCATATCAGTTTTTATGATGAACTTTGGAATTAAACGTGTGTGAGAGACCGTGGATTTGTAGCTTTGTGTCGTAAATAAGCAATTGCACATGTAAAGTATCGCAGACAAACGCACTTACTATAATGATTCGTTGATTTTATCTTAACCTCAACGTGTGCGGATAGGCATTGGTGATAGTATAAATTACCATTCGGAGATTAAAGGCGAAACATTGCATCTTGTATCGACAAACGATCGCTTTCCGTTCTGTGAACCAATACAATCACATTTGTATCGTAGCCGTTCATTTAAAACGTATTATTTATGCCACAAAGACCCGCGTCCTTCAATGAGACAAGTATATGTGTTAAGGAAGAACATTAATTAATTTCAACATTGGAAACAAATTGCATGTGCGTTCAAACTTTGCTTGTGGACATCACAGTGTTCTTGACCGATTTCATGGGCTTGATAATTGCATTAATAAGGCAAACGGTGTTATTGTTAAGCCTTAGCTACGTTTTCATGCCAAAGACGTTGAATTGGATTGTTGTTTGTCAATGCAATTGGGCTCTGATTTATGGCTGTCAGAAAATAAGTTTCAACCGATATTACATTTCGTCATATCTATTGTTGTATTGGCATTTTAGGTCAAAGCACGCCATATTATTCCATCGCCACATCGTTCCAGCTCGTCTATGGCGGACAGCAAACTACAATTCGTTTCTTTGGTAACACTTGCCATTAAGATATCTCGCATATGATGTACACATGAAAACCATGTTATTATACGATATGATGAGAAAAGGTTTTTCGACTTATGTGAAGCTGAGACTACATTCACAGGCTTTGATTAGCTGCCAGATGACGTTGCTTGGTAGCATCACATTATATATGTACGTGCTTGAGAGAATGCATTCGTCGAATAAAAATGCCGTTACCTTTATTGTGGAAGACGTGTATTGCTACCAATTATATATTTATACTAAAAAAGCACCTCATTAAAACTGGTTGGCAAACCATCATTTGACCAACAACTTTTATATCGAGGGACACATAAATCTTACAAACGAATTATTCGCTACATTAAACAAGCCTTACTGACGTGTAATTACTTTTTATCACCCGCAATAGGCGGAGGGATATTTTTTGGTGTTGTCAGTCTGTCCTATCGTCCCTCCGTCCGTCCGGAACACGTTTGCGTTCGGAACCATACCTCGGAATAGCTTGGGTCGATTTGAATGAAACTTGGTATGAGTTTACGTATGGATAAGATGATGATGCACGTCACAAACCGTCGCAATCCATCGCAAATAACGGAGTTATAGCCCTTTTTTTCTTGAAAATAAACACTCTTTCGTAGGCACATCTTGAAACTGTTCGGGCCGATGTAATCGGAACTGTATATGAGTGAAAATTTGGATAAGAGGATGATGCGCGTCAAATTGCGACGCAAAAAAAAAGTTGTCAATGACGGAGTTATCGCCTTTTTTAAAAATACCCTTTGTATATAGGATGTTTTCTGTCTTGAGATGCATCTGCAACAACACATGGGCGAAAGCCATAACACTAACCACAGTTGTTCTAAGTCGTATGTTGCTGAGTCACATCACATGCTTAACTTAAAACCATAGAGCAAAGATCAAGGTCACAAATTTCATTTTTTTTTCCCATAATTTAGCCATGACTTCACTATGCATAAAGGTCTCTGTGGCCAAGGTCACAAACTGATATCAACTGTGATACATTTTGATTTAATATGCCTTATTGTGGTAGGAGCCTACCTTACACCTAGGTTTTCAATCATATGGGGCTGAGTCGCATGCAAGACCAACAACTCTAGAGGCAAAGTCAAGGTTACACATTGAGGTCACATTTTACGAATTTTGATTACATTTGACTTATTTTGTGAGGATTCTACCATATAACAAGGGATTTGCACCCATTCATAAACAAAATTTATTTGACGTTGAATATAAATTCAAAGAATGTTCTTGTTCTGTTTTGTGCTATTTATAGGAAGCTGTAGTCTAAGTGTCTTATTGGTTAAAATGTTCAAATATAACGAACTATACATATAGTTCTTCCATCCAAATAAATGAACTTTAAGGACTTTAAACTTCTTTACCCAAACACTGTTTAATAAATGTATTACCAACATCTGAAGACGATCATCCAGTGCTGGATTATGTAATTTCTCCTACTTTGCTCATGTGTTTCAAAAAAATACATTGTTGCTTCAAAACTAGCTTTGAGGATATTCATCACCGCTATATATTCCAACGGCGTCTATGATTCGATATTGGAGCACTGTCCTTAAGTCCTCGGTAAATATAAACGATGTAAAAAATCTTCTATAACTGCTGATAAAACATGCACCACTGCTACTAATTGTACAAATACAATTACCACGACGACTACTTATACCGCAAGTACTACAACAACAACAGCAACAACTTCTACTATACTTCTGTTGCTGCAACTATTGCAACTACTTCTTTTACTACTACTACTACTACTACTACTACTACTACTACTACTACTACTACTACTACTACTACTACTACTACTACTACTACTACTACTACTACTACTACTACTACTAATAATAATAATAATAATAATAATAATAATAATAAT
Organism: Dreissena rostriformis; assembly: GCA_007657795.1. Lineage (NCBI taxonomy): Eukaryota > Metazoa > Mollusca > Bivalvia > Myida > Dreissenidae > Dreissena > Dreissena rostriformis. The sequence goes on from VMBQ01005213.1 coordinate 30,839, forward strand.
AATAATAATAATAATAATAATCATAATAATAATAATAATAATAATAATAATAATAATAATTATAATAATAATAATAATATTATTATTATTATTATTATTAATACTAATAAGACTCTGATTTCTCTGAAGAAATCGTATACGGCGACATCTTAGCGGTTCAAATTGCGGAACGGTTCCATCGCCGTTTTATTAAATAGTCATTGTCTTTCAAACTGCATGATCACATTTTTCGAATATAGAGATATCAGTCAGACTCAAATTAAACATTCCTTGGCATTTCAGGTAAAACATGATTCTTTCTGGTCGTATATGTTTGGGTTCATGCATTGGTGATGAACAAAATTCCTTCTTTGGTGTAAGACTAAAAATGAACAGTTATGTTTTAATTGTCTCAGTTATCAACTTCAGTTTCAGACATATAAAAGTAGTTGTGTTGGATGCTCTGGGCGTTCTTTACCTTTCTGTGGACTTTTTTAATATAGACCATATGTAAAAATATTTAAAAAGGGCGACCCATACGCCCCGGAATGAGGTTGAAGTTTAAAGACATGCATATAACCACCTGGGCTTCCGTTTGCTCAATGTAAAAAGTAATTTATCAAAACCGATCGCGTTTAAATCGCTTAATTAAAATCGCAATTAATTGTTTTGTGTACCTCGTACGTGGATGGTATCTCGAGAGAGTAGTCGTTACGAAGAATGTAGCCAATGTGTCGCAGACTCTTGGAACCTATTCAAGAAGATTACATTTGCTTCAACCTCACTCTTGAATAATCAAAACGCCTTATTAATTCAGCCATTAAATAAATGCACACCGGCAGGAATATAATTAAGAGGTCGTTGTCAGCATAACATATATCAGATACAACTCACACCAAGTTAAATTCAATCGAACAAGATCATGAATAATTTTCTTGGAACGTATTATAGTACAACAATTTACAATGTGAAACTTCAGCTGCATCAGCAGAGGATAAATATGCCAATATCGTGGCTTTATAATATACTTGTTTGATATTATACCAAAGCATACCCATAAGTGTGCGGCCAATTTTAAGACTTGTTTCCGTCATCTGGTCGGCTCGCGAAAGATGTGGTATAACTTTTTTATGTCAAGTCACCAAACAGTCTACCAAATGCTTACAAAAGTAGTAACACAGCACAATAAAACATACAAAATGAATAAAAATGGGGTATAAGGTACGGTCAATACAAAGAATTCGAGGTAAAAATCGATGTATATGCCAAGCCAAATGGAAATGCATTTATATTCCGATATAATGAGATAATGTATATATATTAGTTTTTATCCTGCCTCTGTTACAAACATTGACCAAATAAAGCGGGGTCGAATAAATTTTCCTATCTCCGGTCAACAGGAAGTAGTGTATTCCTACGCACGATGTGACACATAGTTGAGTGTAACCTTTCCAATACACTTCACAAGGGTGACGCATTATTGAGACGCATCGTGAATGTTATCGTTTATATATCATATCATCTTACTTTGCATCTTCTTTAAAACATATTACAGAACCGGCTTTCCGTATTTTTATTTCCATTCACTTGATGACGCAATTTATGACGTTTCTCGTGTGACGTCATTTCTCTGACGAAACATATCTAGTGTAACAAGACTATGTAGATTTTAGGGACAAGAATTTGGACGTGGTTGTTTTTTTAACAGTAAAATATTAAATATTTTTAAAGCATTGAACGAATACAAAATGTATTTCGGATTTTGTGTTTGTCATGCATATTTGTTAATTTCGATAGGAATAAAATAACTCGCTCCGACAGAATAACGATTTCGTAAATCGTGTTTTAGTTCAGAATTGTAAGCATTCCATACAAACGCCATGAAGAAAAAATTGTGGTTTAATATACATTTCGATAACGGGATGGACGAACAGAACATCTAAGTGCATATAGTTGTAACTTTATTGTTATAAGAATTGGATTAAAGCTGTCATTGATGTAAATAAAATTGAGTCTCTGTTTTGGCTGCTGCATATTTTCTTTTCTTTTTTTTTCTAATTAAAAAATTAAAATTAGTTTTTGTTTTGCTATTGCACATTGTTTTCAATTTCCAACATTAAAATATCACTTTCTCGATTCATTTTTTATTTCTTCTCGTAATTTCAATAGGAAAGTATTAAAAGAACCAGTTTAATGTGGAACTATTTTTTACGTGAAATAATCGGTAGTAATTCGGTCGTAAGGAATGTTGTGTACATGTGAGAGCTGACCAGAATAATTATTTTGTTATCTTAAATAATCATTTGTCTTTGATAAAATGTGTTAGCGGCATAATTTTAAATGATGCAGGATATTTTAAATAGAATACATGGTTGGTGCCGACTAGTAAGCCTCACCGGATAAACTTTCTTCATCTCGGCACCAACCATGTATTCCCTATGTTGTTGTGATTAGGGCTTTTCTCGACCGAGCCAATGATTCAAAATACGGTACAATTTATTATTGCTGTTGGCACGTACTACTACAAAAATACAATGTCTGCTAATTTTTCAGGGACTTTCCATGAAAGACCTGTTTCATGTTAAGAACGATAACATAATTAATGTAAGAAAATCGGCGTTATTTTCCGCAGCCGTTATTCATTTTATTCTTCTGAAGCGTAGTAAATAGATTAACATATTCGTGTGCATGTTCATTTCCCTTCTTTACGTGGGATAACATTATTCGTCGTGATGTAAATTTGATAGCTAGCTTAATTATTTATTTTCGCCCGACATTTGCGCCACAACACAATGACAACTTGGTTTGTTTCAAAATGACTTATGCCATTCATGAACGCAACGTACAAACAGATTCGATGGGTTCTTCGGATTTCATATACATTTGTTTATAGGTATACACAATGGATAAAATGCATCGATTTAAATTAAGTCGTTTAATTGTGTTCTTTTTCGCTATTCATGGACTTCATGACGTGTGGATTCTTTGCTTTAATCGGTTGTCATGTTAACCTGTAGATCAGAAAAACATAATGTTGTTTTTTTGCATTTATGTATTTTTTACCCAAATTACTCTTGTTTTAATGTGCTTGTTTCATTATAGATCTACCACATGACAGCATACGTGATACGGTTAGTTATTCGCATACAAAAACGCTTTATGCTATTAAGGTTGCAGTTAAACGAGCAATTAAATATCGTATTTTTAAAATAACGTGTTCCGATAATAAGCAAATCATGTTTTCGCTAGCGACGTTTTTTTCTAATTTGATGGCAGAAAATTTTCGATAAGTAAGTGCTTTCGCGTTCTAATCCGACTTTGCGTGACACTTTATCAACATTTTCCATTAATTAGAATTCTTGTAATCAGACAATTATCGTTAGATAAGGACTCTTGAAAATTACTTCACCAATCACTGTCTTAACTGCCGGTTTATATATTATTTTCACTTCGCTTAAGAAATATTGTTTGTTTAAGAAATATCGTTTGATTTCCACAGTCGTTCTTAGTGTAACCTATTGGCAACAGTCGAAAAATATGACGTGAAGTATCGAATTTGATGTAAAGATTTGAGATGATATTGTAACCACTATTTGTACAAATACACAGCGATTCAGGTCAAAGCATTGGGTGTCTAAATTAATGTTATGTTAACATCCAGGTAAAACGAAAGTCCGCGCTCAAAGGATAGGAATGCCAGTTAATGTACTTCACACACAGTGCCTTCACTTGAGCCTCGTGTTACCCACACCGAAATATACTCACAGTCGTCTCCAACACCTATATTATTGTATTGTACTTTCCTTACATCGGACATGCGATCGTTGTGTCTTTGAATTTCCCGTACAGAAATTTAGAGATTTACTAAAACATGGTTTGCGGTCGCATGTCACTGTCACGGTTTTGTGTGTTTATGTTCAAAGAGTATTTGTCTATTGCAGCAATGTATGCATATTTACTAATTTCAGACAAATAATATTCATCTTGTTTATACCAGCCACACTAAATTCTTCAGTTTGAGACCAATGTCTGTTCCGACCTCAAGATAAGCATGATTTAGGCAGAACATGTGCCAACGAAGACGTTCAAATTATTCAATTCGATGCATTACTGTGGTAACTATATTATATACAATTCAAGACAATTACCGGAGACACTTAAGTTGTAGCTTATAGGAGTACTTGTCATACGAACTGACCTTCACAATAATTGACGGTTTTTAAAGACGAATTAATTCTAGACAAAAATACATTGTATATTTTAATATTTAACACTAATATTTAATTTAGTCATGTGTTGGCCTTTGACAAATGAGTTCATAGAAAAACGACGTGTCTATTCGAAAACTTTTTTGTAACAGAATTCACTTCCACGGAAAAAGCATTTGATGTCTTCATAATTTATAATAAAAATCACCTACTCGTGCATCCCATACACCATATACATATTTTCCATTCAGCAAAAGTGTTCGTAATGCCGAAACATGTTTATTTTTTTCGTTAATCCGACCGACTCAACGTTTTGGTTCCGACCCAAAACTTTTTTTCTATTTAAGGTTGAGTTTTCAATAAATTTTGTTACATTCGATCGTATCCGGAAAATTAACTTTTAAATATAAAGAAAGATGTGGTATCGATACGTTTGCACATTTATGTCCTTGAACATCCTTATTGAAATGTGAAATAACTAGTTTATAGTTAAAAAAATATTTACGTTTCGTGACGCCCGAGTAGGTGCCTCATGTTTATCTCCGTCATCAGAACAGCTTATCTTGTATCTGACGTCCAACTGATCTTTTCGTTTGAATTGTATAAGTTTGCAATAAATTGTTGAAGTTGTCAATGACTGTGGACAACAAAGGTCCCAACAAAGGCAGATCTGGATCGCCGAAAGGACATCAACCTGGTTAAATATTATTAAAGGGACTTGTTCACAGATTTGGGCATGTTTAGAAGTTGGTCATTAAATGCCTTAAATCCATAAATGTAAAAATCGGAACTAAATAGCTCCAGTATAAAACAAGAATAAAATTACAGAATGAACAAAAAGTAATATACACTATACACCTGGGCTCGAACCACTGGCCCTTGGAGTTAAAGTCTATGCTGATATAGTAGGACATGTATTTTATACCTAATATAAGCAATCCTTGTCATGTCAAAAAAATATAACGATACAAACAGATCTCTCCAAATTATTCAATCATTTCGCGTTTATGACGCTTTATAGTTGTCAGGTTCTAAATCGTCAAAAGATGCAAATAATGGATATTGTAGAGCATGGTACATGTTCAGTATTACTGTTAGCAAACAAAAGATAACTACAACGAAAATTTGGAAATCTGAAAAAAAAAATTGTGTCAATTTTATTAAACTGTGAGCCCTTTAATACCGGCGTGGTCATTTAGGCATTTGTTTGTATGAACTAGATTATTACAATTGTTGTATTCATTAATTTTGATCAGTTACTTTTCGCAGTTCAGATTGTTTTCAGTATTTTTAAAATCCGAACATTCGTGAACAAGTACCTTTCAGATTTTGCACTTAGTTACGAAATGCTCTCCGGGCACTATGTAAGTAATTATGTATTGAACGCTTTATTCTCTGTAGAATTATGATTTGTAATCGCCACAGAGAGAAGAGTTATTAGAGTATGTGATATAACAGTAAAATGCATTAACTCCAGAAGCACTGAAACATCAAGACATTTAAGAATGTCGTATCAAATCCGCATGAATTACGTCCAACATAAACAACAATAAGCCTTTATGATTGCAATATTAAATTCAGCATTGCGAAGTAGTAAAATACGAAAAACAATAATGGAATAAAGTTGATAACATTTTATTATAATGCTGGTATATTTAATTATGCAAAGATTATTTATGGAGATTTGGGATTAATGAGCAATTATTTCATAACGACTGTTTGCGCGAACATGGCAAATGTCATTAGTTGAAATACACATTGAACGTCAGAAATGTGCGTTTATGTTATGAAAGTGTTGTTGAACTTATTGATAAATTAGAATTAAAATTATTATGTTTGGCTTCGAGCAATTGGCGTTTCTGCCTTACTAAGACACAAAAATAAAGTATTGTCAAACGCAGTTCTTTGTATTCGTGCTACAGATGTGGGCATTGAACCTCACTGTTCACTAGATTCCCCGAAATATCCCATAAATATGTATTAATACTTCAACGGTTTGCCTAAACATATGCAAATGTTTCCGTGTAAATACTGATTTTTTTCTATGTGGGAAGCATTAAGGCATTCGGCTGACAATAATTAACTTAACAATTGAGCGGAAAGGGATTGTGTGTGTTAGGATTAATTAAAATAATTAAGGGAGAAACAGCTAATAAATAAACATAATACTGTTCTGCTTACAACACGCGTTTAAGCATGAGACGTTTGATTTTATATTTCGAATGTAAATTAAAGTATAAAGGATGAGACATTGGATAATTTATTGGTGATTTATCGTCCACAAAAAGCATGCACTTCCTTTGAACGGAATTCCATCATGAAATAATAAATCCATTGAACGCTAAAATAATTATGTAAACACCTCATACAACACACGTTTTGCATGCAAAACACCGACCATTTTATATTGATATTTACACACAAAACACGTTAAGGACAACGCACTTATGACTATCGAAAAGGCCATCATTATTATTGAAATAACCCTTTTCAGGTTTGTTGAGTGAAAATAAGCAGCCTTCGTTTATATTTAATCAAAATGTTTTGCCAATTATGTAAAAGTGTATTTTACAGGTAATTAGAAGAAAAATAACAAATATCAAACCAGTAGCGTCATATATTCATAAACAAAAATATTCGATACAATGGACTGATTTCTGTGAAGAACCTGGTGACAGTTTGAGCTTATGTTTTAAACAATTGTGTACTGGATTTGCGTCACAATTTGTCACAGTGTGCAGTATACGTCAAAGGCATTAGAAACAAAGCAAGTTGAGTTACCTTGACGAAAGTGCGCGAGTAGACAAAATTTAAGTCCCAGTCAATAGCTTCTACATGAAATGCATATGACGCCGAATACTGGTTCTTGCATGTTTCATCTTTCGACGTTGTCTGTTTGGAAAGTTACTGTATATGTCAATATCAATATGGGCGACATGTCAAGTTCGAGAAATATAGGATATTATATGCGATGTAAGATATTTGCCAGAAACGAATGTATCAGTCGTGTCACTCTAGCCTTGTGTGCGTTTACATTTTATGTATGTGTTTCGTCATGACAAACTATGTATATGGACGTTATAAAGTAAACGTTATGTTTTCAAATACTGCGTTATCAGCTCGATATACGACAGTAATGTTTTGTCGCAGTATAAAAAGGAATAAATATTTATTAGTCGTATAAATATCGTCGACATTCTATGGAATTTGTTATTTTGGTAATCATAAACGTTTTGTTATGTACGGCCCTTTGAATGTATTTTTGTATAAAGCTCCTCCTATGATGGTATACATGTCAAACGTATTCAGAAATCTTGCCCTAGGATTGATAACTTGCCGTGAAAAAAAAGAAGTGTTCTCGAGTTGTGTGTAATTAAGAGCCCCCTCCTACTTGATTTGATACAGAGGAAGTTGCGCCACGTCTTAGAGTAAACACTTTGATGGGGTTTGTAAACTAAAAGAAGCTCGTTAACTAAGGAAGAAGCATCTTTATGTGTCGCATAAAGGTCTCACTTCTTTTCAATTGAGCCTTTGTATTAAATTAATATTTATTTATACGGCATTGCACTTTCTATACACATCATGTGTGTTGTTTTATCGTATTAAATCTTGAGTGCTCTATAACCGGTTTAAACCCCCAGTGCTTTATATTGACCGTTCCAAGGCGGTGACCCCAGCTTTATTCTACTATGTGTGTATGTTGTTTCGTTTTGTGCCGTACTGTACCGTTTTGGCAATTGGTGCCTTACCATAAATAAAGGACCACGAATGTGTGTATGATAGAAATGCAATACTGCTGCAGCTTCTGGAGTTTCACTTCTTTAAATTGAAATTCATCACCTTATTGACTTTTAGTTTTTAGTCGAAACTCACAGTTTTGTTTCTTCTTAAAATAACGTTTTTTAAATAAGACATTTGAAACTTCATTTATAACGCTTCCAATCTATTTGAATTAATTAGTATATGTTTGAGGATTTTATTGCAAAATTAGTTAATTGAAAAACGAGTTGTTAAACAAATTTCACATTCAAATAAGACACTCCAACCCGTTTTGCAAAATTATAGCACAACGGATTTAGTGCAAACGGGATTTTAATACAGCATCTCATAAATCTATTTTGTGTGTTACGTTTGGTAAAACAAGAAAAATAAAGAAAAAACTATTTCAAACCCGGAGTTTATTGAACTTAAGTCCGATAAAAACGAAACGAAACAAATGAATCCATTTAATTCTTCAATGATACTTTATTTAGGAGACACGAACAGGCATTCAATAAAACCAACCACTTAATCTGATATTCTAGTAAAATAAACTGCAAATCCCCTCACCATTGAACATAATTAGGATCGCAAAAGGGTTACTGGGTCACCGTTAAATCCACTGAAACGATCGGCTAGCCGGTTACATTTTCAAGTAAAGGTTATCCTGAAACCATGCATTTTTCATTGAATCAATCACACACATTTTATTTCTATCACGCGTCATACTGTCAATTAACACAGTCGCTTACTGAAAACATCATGCCACACCGATGACTGGAATTATCGTGTCAATACATACAATAATAAAGCAATACACAAATACCTTTGTTGTTTAAAACAGGGGTTAAGGTTTGATAATTGGCAAAAGTGTTTTTGTTTTACCCGCGAACATTTAACTTGCGATCTGTGGGAATTGGGGTGAGGGCTTTAAGAGTAGACGTTATTGACCCGTTTATTTAACTCGCGTAAAATCAATCGATTGATTTGCTTATAAAAACCTCTATACACGATTGATTGCTCGACAATACAAAATGTATACAAATATAAATTGTTACAAGCTCTTTTTTTGTAATCTTGACCATCTTACTTCGTGTTTGCTCTATCATAATTGAATATTATTATTATAAGTACCGTACACAAATTCATCAACGATTCCACCACCCCAATCTCAGGCAAGTTTTAATTAAGAAATCGTAATACAGATATAGATAAAGATTTCATGTGTTTCAACTTATATCTAAAAAATACCATTGGTTCGTTTTCGTTTACTTTTGTACGATTCCGTTTTTAATAAACATGTTCAATTACATGCAGTTATTTTCCAAATCCCAGTTTTACATTATTTTTAATAGAGTTTAGTAGTTTCAAAGTTCACGTTGAACAGAGTCGATACTAAAAGGAATTGCATGTCTTCAAATTAATGTTTTTATGAAAAGACAACTTTGCATTTGTTAAAGATTTACCATAACAACTTTACACTTTCCGCGCTTGCATAGGGCGTGCGTTCTTAGCAACAACGTTTACGGTTACGTTTATTTCATTTAAACGCATTTATTCATTATGAAAATTGTTCGTAACTAAACATGAACGATAAATGTTATGAGTAAAACAAGACATTACCAGAAACAGCCCCCTGATCTGCCATAAGCATACTGTATTATTAAGTAAAACTAACCAAATGATGTATAATTTGTTTAACTGATATTCCCCTGTAATTGTTCAGGGTACGTGTTACGTTGATGAAAGCTCGAGAGAGAGAGAGAGCGTTGGTGGCGAAACGTTTCGTCAATGTGCCTCAGACTCTTGGGGTCTCATCAAGTAGATGACACCAGGTAATTGAGTGATATAAAGGCCTAATTAATTCAACCATTAAATAAAGGAAGATTTTGGAAGTCGCCAATCTGTAAAACGATATAATGACAGAAAATTTATTTCGACTTGCATTATGGCTAACCAATGCATATGCATTTACAATGCAAATGCAGTGACCACATATTCAGTCATGTATATGTATTGTGTTTCCGTCAAATAAGTACCTTCGGCATTCGCTTAGAGTTTTTTGCTGAATCCTCTGAAAGTGAAATTATTTTTTCAATTAGTGTTATCGAAGCAGTGAAGTGCTATTGGTCTCTAAGGTGCAATAAAACGAATAATAAATATAGCTTTTTCTTCAAAATAGAGATGTTCTAAATCAAAAAACTAGGTATTTAAATTTATCACAATCAACGTTCTAATGATTGTAATATGCTGGATATTGTAAATTGTCCCCATTTGACCGATTGGTAACTAAGTCAATACATTGTTGCTGTCAAATTATCATTAAAAAAGTTCGTCTCCACTACATAATCAAATCACACAGCGTCCGTGATTCGATAATGAAGCTTTATTGTTAAGGCGAAAATGTATTGAAAACACGTTGGGTGTGGGTAAATAAAAACATGTACAGGAAACTAATAATCCAGTTGTTGCATTTAATGAATGATGTTCTTGGCTATGTTCTGCTTCTTCTTCTTATACAATCAGTTGTAGTATAAATCTGCATTTTAAGAGCCCTACAGGTTTCATGAAGGAAAGTGGGTTTACCTTCCATTAATCGTTTTCTGCTTGCATCTTCGAGAAAAGCTTGGATAAGCCATAATGCAATTCGAAGGTTGTATGTATACAACATATACAATACCTTTTCATGCTTTCTTAATGACACTTTATGCGGTTGTAAATGCTATTTGATATATATATCACATGATTTAGTAAATTTTGCTATTTTTTCTGGCGCAGCTTAAGTTGCACTTTGATTATATTCTTACCGATAAACTTCTTAGAATTTAAAGAAATCTTCCTTTATTTTGGACCGTCACTCCTATTGCAATCAATATAACATTTATTGACGTCTCTTACGTCAGTAAGTGCAATCTATTGCGGCGTTAGCGGCAAATAACTTTAGTTAACTTAAGACCTGTTTTCAACAGTTGGGCAAATGTTATATTTATATTTACTACATATTAAGGCATTTAATGGAATGCATTATTGTCATAAATTGGTGCGCATCGATAAGTACAAAGGAATACTTGAATAAAGTGAAGATTTTCTTGAACATTATCAGGATTCGTGTACTGATGCTTTTTAAAAGGAATCGATTCCACAAGGGTATGAAATGTTCACTTGTTATTGTCATGTTGACATTGATGTCGCATCACACGTACCAATGCCATTGACATACAAACCTCTGCTACTTATATAAAACACAAAATCGTATTTTCTGTGAAGACCTATATGCCAGCAATCCATCTTAATAATGCGAGTTGAGAATAAAAATAAAATTAAATTATCACTCGAGAAGAAGCCAATTATAAATTTCAAACTGAGAAAAAACATTGCAAAGTGGAATTCTGGGACAAGACTTCGAGCATGGAGACAGTGTGATGGCTGATTAGGGATTTGACATTCAAGATCTGTTAGATAATATAGTGAAATAACATCACAACAAGTTTATTAATCCACATAGGTAGATGTGGATCCCATCGATAATAGTGCCTTCGACAAGTCCGTGCAACTATATAATATATTCCTCCGTTCTTAGGCAAGTATGACCAGATGACCAGTGCAGAAGTAAAGTTGATACAAAGCATTGCAGCAAAGAGAATACATGTGGAACGTGCAATTAACTACATATTTTTCTTCGCATATTTGATCAAGTCATTCCGGTTTTTCTGTTCGGGACAATTAATCAAATATAGACGGTGTTAATTGCTGACTCAAATGTTATCATGTCCCGGTGATTAATTGAACATACAGACATTTAACATTGACATTTGTCGTTCATGTAGGTATATGAAATACAATTCGCTGTGTGATCTATGAAAATGTTTGCTTTGTATAATGGTTAGTCCAGATTGCTAAGCAGACTATGAGACACCATAGCCACTATGCCACTACTACTCTTAACCAGGGACCCATTTCATAAACAATCGTACAAGCTGTTTTTATTTAGGACAATTTTGTTATATAAAATAAGGTAATTACTTAAGTTTTTATTTTGTGCTTCATCGAAAGTTGTATAACATTGTGTAGATATCCTACAAAGTACANTTAACTTTTTTGGATGGAATACCTAGTTCTTTAAGTGAATTCCACAAGGATTTGGAATCATTTTCATTATCCATGATAGAATTTTTGAAAAAGTCCCTTTTTGCACAATGAATAAGATGCTGAGCCTTATTTCTAAGAGATTTAAAATGATTAAAATGTATAACAGGGTCCAGATAATTTTATCTTTCAAAATTGCATTTATTTATTGCAAAGTTCGCATTTTAATTTAAATTTGAATCAGATTTAAGATGATATCTTTTATGCTACGGGTTTGTGTAATCCGTTGAGTAAAAAACACTTGTTAAACAAAGATATAAGCTTTATTACAATAGAAATAATGCACGATGATCACATTTAAGTAGCAGAGATAACAAAACAGTATGCAGTATCATAAAATGCAAAATTTATGATGAAAAACAACATGTGATAGCTAAAAATCAGAAATTAACATAAATACATTTCAGTAAACATGATTTCACTAAATTCTCACAAACCCTGACAATAAAATACTAAATAACACAAAAATGAATACTTTTATATCTAATTTAGATTATTTAAATACTCTTTATTCATGATTACCAGTTATCACGTTCATAACTTATTAGTAAATATGACAAATAAATAAGTAAAATGTAAATGTCCCCGGCATTTAAACCATATTCTCAACTCTGTAACTTTGCATTTTTCTGGAAGTCGAGGTAAAACAGTTGAGGGACATCCTTGGGATACAGCTGAAAGCAAACAAAACACAGATTTTAAGCATTGTAGGTACTTAAAAAATATTCATGAAACTTTTACAACATACAAAAGTGATCATTGTTAGATCATACCATTTTCTAAACTCTTAAGAAAGGAATACAAAAAAAAACACCAAATAAATTTACAATTTAATTCCGATTTTCAATGGTATGTTCCCAAAGTGGTTAAAACAAGCCATCAAATCATAGAATGCCAATGATCAATACCATTAAAAATATAAACTTTCAGAAATTAACTCCTGATACGCCGATTGTTTTTTAATATTTGGAATTGTTATAATTTATTTACATTTAAGCAAAGATGTATCAATATTTTTAAATCTTTGATTTAAGTTCAAAGTTTATGTACGAACATGAAATTTGTGTTGACACCCAGTCATGGAACGGAATATTTCATGTATTGATTTCACACTTCAGCGTACTTAAATGAAATATACGAAAATCGATAGCTTTACTATGCGTCAATATTATAATAAAAGCAAAGACATATTTTGACCTTTTTAAAAAAAGTGACCAAACAGTCTAACGGATACTATACAAAAGTGGTAACACAGCACAAGAAACTTACAAAATGATACAAATGGGGTCACCGCTGAGGAACGGTCTATGCAAAGCATTCAGAGTCAAATCCGGTTTATATGCCCAGCCAAATGTGTATGCATTTAAATTCCGATATAAGTAGATAATATATATCAGTGTGTTGTTGTTATTAGGGGATATTCTTGACCAAATATCTTTAACTTGATTGTCCATTTTATCACATTTCGGTACAATTTCTGATTGCTGTTGGGAAGTCCTACTCAATTAATCCAATGTCTGAAACGTGTTTATAAGACTTTCATTGAAGCACCTTTTCATGTTTGGTACAAAAGCATAATTGATTAAGGAAAATCGGCTTTATTTTCCGCAGCCGTTATTCATTTAATTATGATTAACGTACAATATATTTACATCTTCTTGTGCATGTTCATTGCCCTTCTTTTTACGTGGGATAATATTATTCGTCATATGACAGCTAGCTTTATTATTAAGTTTCGCCCAACAATTTTGCGACAAAAAATGACAAATTGTTTGTATCGAAATGACTTTTGCCATTCGTGACTGCAACGTACAAACAGGTTCGATGGGTTCTTCGGTTTTGATACATATTTGTATATATATATACGCACTGCGCTGATTTAATTCAAGTCATTTACTTTTGTTATGTTTTGCAATTCATGGACTTTCATGCCGTGTGGGTTTTTAGCTTCAATGTGTTGTAATGTTATCCTGTAGATCAGAAAACATTAAGGTTTTAGCATTAACGTACAGTCATTTGTACCCAAATGACTGTTGTTTTAGTTTGAATGTCTCATTATACCACATTACAGCAATACGTATTACGTTTAATTATTCGCATATAAAATTAATTGAAGTAATTGATGTTTCAGTGAAACGAGCAATTAAATAAAGTATTATTAAAACGTTTTTGAGTTAAAAGCATTTGTGAACGCACGTTTTCTTGGATTTATCTATTTTTGTATGTTTTTGCGTGTAATGATCAATGATGTTTTCGCTAGCAACGTTTTTTAAATTTGGCGACATCAAGTTTTCGATAAGCATGTGTTATCGCTTTCTAATCACGTGTCACTTTATCACCGATTCCAATTATTTGAAATCATGTAAATCAGACAATTATCGTTATATAATGACTCTTGAAAATTACTTCATCAATCACTGTCTTAACGCCAGTATATATATGTTTTTCACTTCGCTTAAGAAAGATAGAGTGATTAAGAAATATCTTTTGATTTCAATATTCACTCTTAGTGTAAGCTATGGGCTCCATTCGAAAAATATGAAGTGAAGTCCCGAATTTGATGTAAAGATTTTAAAATAACAGTGCGCATATCAGATGATATTGTAACAACTTTGTGTACAAATACACAGCGTTTCAATACAACTCATTGGGTGTCTAAATAAATATAATGTGAGTATCTTTGTGAAACATACATCGGATTCATTGTAAAACGAATTTGTTTCAGTTGGACTCACGAACTTCACAAAGTGTTTTACATTTTAAACACAAGGTCAGAGGAGAAAGATATGTTTTTAAAGTCAACGCTCAAAGGATTGAATTGCAAGTAAATTCCAAGCTCAAACGGAAGAATCAAGTACACGATGTACTACACACACAATATATTCACGTTGGTCTCGCGTTACCCACGCCGAAATGATCTTTCAGTTGCCTAAATTATTTATTGTATTGCACTTTCCTTACATCGGACATCGGATCCTTGTTCTGGCGTCAAGATGAGATTTGATAAGGCAAACAAATGTGCCAATACGAGTTTCAATTAATTCGAAAACGGTGAATTATTGTAGTAAATATATTGTGTAATATCCAAGACAATAACCGGAGACAGTTTTAGTCGTAGTTTACATGAGAACTTCTCAAACGAACCGACCTTCATCATGATTGACGGTGTTTCGGAACAGAGAAAGCCTAGACACAAAATACATTGTATATTAAAATACTTTACACGTCTATTAAATTTAGTCTGTTTTGGAATCTGACAAAATGATTTCATTTAAAACGCCATACCCGTTTGAAACTTTTATGTAACGCAATTCACTTCCACCAGCTTAACTTTGGAGTCAGTTTTGCTACATTGGATCATATCCGAAAAAGTAACTGTTACATATTAAAGCGGGACTGTACGATTTTTATATGTGTTAAATTTTAATATATTGATAAAATTATGTTACGATGAAACAAAATAGGCAATACAAATTATAAATTGAAGACGAATTTCATAAAATGCAGCAAAGACAAGCTAGCGCTGGTTAAAGCCGATGCCTAAACTTTTACTCGTATTTGTAAGGAAAAAAAATTGTGTCTTTGTGTCGTATGAACGAATATGCACTAAAACTAAATTTAGATTCACATTGTACATGTATTATATATATGCTGGCAAATTCGGCTGGAAGCCATTTTCAATTTCAGATTTAAATATATGGCTTATTTCGCATTTTTCGACACATGTTCTTCTTAACTTTTATTTTAATTTATATTGAAATATATGTATACTAATTTTTAACACATTTAAAAAAAAANGTAAATTTTGTCTACTCGCGCACTTCCGTCATGGTAACTCAATTTGCTTTGTTTCTAATGCCGTTGACTGCATACTGTGACTAATTGTGACTTAAATTCAGTACACAATTAATTAAAACATTAGCTCAGCCGGTCCCCAGGTTCTTCACTGATGTCAGTCCATTTTCTCGAATATTTTTGAGAATATATAACGCGACTGATTAAATAAGTGTTCATTTTGCTTATTATTAATTGTAGAAGAGAAATTAATATCATTGATATACAATTTTGATGAAAAATAACCGAGGATTGCTGATTTTCATTCAACAAACCTGTAAGTGGTGATTCCAATGATTATGATGGCCTTTTAGCTCATCAAACGTGTGTATTTTACACCAACGTTATAATTGTAAAGAATGTATTAAAAAATAATAAAGGGACAAACAACTTATAAATAAACATAATATATTTTGTGTTATGATTGAAAATATGTTTATTTATAAGTTGTTTGTCCCTTTATTATTTTTTAATAAATTCTTTACAACCCAATCCTTTTCAACTCAAATGTTAAGTCAATTATTTTCAGTTGAATAACTAAATGCTGCCCACATTGATCAAATGAATTATTGCATGGAAACATTTGCATATGTTTTAGCCAACCGTTGAATATAAAGAAGTAAAACTCCAGAAGCTGCAGCAGAGTATTAATAAATATTCATGGTACATATAGGGACATCTAATGAAAAGTGCGGTCCAATGCCAACATTTGTAGCACGGATACATAATACTGCGTTTTACACTTTAGAACACTTTATTATTGTGTCTTATAAAGGCAGAAAGGCCAGTTGCTGGGAGCCAAAACTATTAAAACTATTTGTTCATCAATAAGTTCAACAACACTTCCATAACATAAACACACATGCAGACGTTCAATGTGTATTTCAACTCATGATATAGAAAGCAAGGACGTTCGTTTTTGCCAGTTTTCGCAAAAGATCGTTATGAAATAATTGCTCAGTATTCCCAAAATCCCCATAAACAATCTTTGCATAATTAAATATACCAGCATTATAATAATAATATAATAAAATGTTATCGCCTTTATTAGATTATTGCTCTTTCCTGCGCAATTGTGATTTGATCATTGTGATCAAGAATGCTTATTGGTTTTATGTTGGACGTAATTAAAATGGATTTGAATGTGCCATGTTTTTGATGTTTCAGTTCTTCTGGAGTATTATTTTTCTATTACATAACGTGGGCAAACTGACTATCAGTTCTAATTCATTTAAACACTATTCTCCCAGAGGCGATTACACATTATAATTCTCTAGAGAATAAAGCGTTCCGTATATAATTACGTAAATAGTGCCTTTAGAGTATTTCTTAACTAAGTGCAAAGTCTTAAAGGTACTTGTTCACGAATTTTCGTTTTTTGAAATACTGAAAACTTTCTTAACTGTTAAAAGTAAAGGGTCCAGATTGATGAAAACAACAATTTTATTAAGACAAAATAAGTAAATACAAACAAATGCCTTCGCTGTAACTATAACCTCTGACTGTGCATGTATTAGCGTTATTAAACAGGGTTGCCGACCTATCCATTTGGCTATGAACACATACACTCATGACGAAGATAAACAGGACACCTACTTGGACATCACGAAACGAAAGTCTCACGAGACACGCGCGCCTAACTATTAATTCAGTTATCATTGGAATAAAGTTTCTCTCGACCCAATCAACTGTATCTGCTTTATTTCAAATCAAAACAATTTTAATTATTTACAGATAAAAAACTGCTGACATTAGAAACTATACAAGCTTGCATTTTATTTATTTTTTTCTATAGTCGTGATCACAATGTCTCCTTTTTGGATATATATGTATACATATATATGTATGCTTTTTTTATAAACAACAGATCATTAGCAACAACTCAATCGTCAATGAATGTGTCCAAGTAAATTTCAGCTTATGTTGTATATACGGTAAAACACCAGAAATGTTGTTTGAAAAGTAAGCTTCTAGCCAAAGCCAAGAGCAATAGGACCTTGATGCTAGTTAGAACAAACATTAATTCTTCCACTAACATCTACAACTTTTTTCCTTAATTTTTTTTTTTATAAATTTAATATATCTGTTAAGTATTTTAAAGTTCAATGTTTGTTGTGTCTTGACATAATTCGTCTCGAAATATCGTCAATCATAATAAAGGTCGTATGCATGAAAAGTAATCCTGTAAATTAAAAACTACGACTTAAAGTATCTCCGGTTACTGTCTTGGATATTATATAATAAATTTACCACAGAAATGCGCCGATTTTAAATCAAATGTAACTCTTCATTGGCATATTTTCTGCATAATCAAATCTCATCTTGACGTTGAGACAGATATTGGTCTGAAATTGAGATAATTTATGGTGTCAGATTAAATGAAATGGATATGATTTGTCTTAAATAAGTAAACATGCATACACTGATACAATTAACAACAGAGATATTTGAACCCATACAAGCACAAAAAAACGATGACACGCAAACGCACACGATATAAGTTCTCACGCCCATCGCTCTTTTTGTCATAACATGATTTTTGATCTCGAAGCGTTTGTCTATTTTTGATTTTTTTTCTCGACGGTCAAGTACCGGTCACAACGATCGCGTGTCCGATGAAAGGAAAGTACAATACAATACAATAATATAGGTGTGGATGTGACTGTGATAATACTACAGTGAGAGTAACGTGAGACCCACTTGAAGACACCTTGTGTGTAGTACATCGTGGGCTTCATTCTACCGTTTCAGCCTGGCATTAATTTTAAATTCTATCCATTAAGCGTGGATTTTAATAATTTATATGTTCCTAATGACCGTCAGGTCAAAAAATAAAGCGCTTTTTGTAGCCTGTAAGTTCGAATTTAAGCAAAAAAATCGTTTTACAACGAATCCGATTTATGTTTTACAAAGATATTACAAAGATATTCACATTAAATTTATTTAGACACCCAATGCGTTGAATTGAATCGCTGTGTATTTGTACAAATAGTTGTTACAATATCATCTGATATGCGCACTGTTATAGTAAAATATTTACATCAAATTCCAGACTTTATGTTATATTTTTCGCCTGTTGCCCATAGGTACCACTAAGAATGACTATACGATATTTCTCAATCACACGATATTTCTTAAGCGAAGTGAACCACATATATATATAAACCGGCGGTTTTTCAAGAGTCATAATCTAACGATAATTTAAGTGTCTGATTTACAGGAATTCAAATTAATGGAATCGGCGATAAAGTGACACGAAAAGTCGAATTAATAAGCGACAGCACATACTTGTCGAAAACTTTCTGCCACCAAATAAGCCTAAACTTCAACTTTAACCTGGCGTATATGGGTTGCCATTGTTTTTAAATATTGTGGCATATGTTTCACGAGGCATGCCTTTACATGCAGTGTTGAAAGTAACAGTCGATTTGCTTTAAAAAATAAATGGACTGAGCAATAAAACGCATAGCTTGCATTCCTATTTTGAATTGTCGTTTCTCGTAGGCTTTGCTGTTTTATACATCATGTAATGATACTTTAACCGATTCTCTAAAATTGAACATAAAATTTAAGTAATCGGAAACGCAAAGGATTAGTAAAACATGATTTAAATAAAATGCAGATGGGGATACTCGTAAAGTTATTTGTACGTGGGTACATTCGAAACATTCGCACATACCTAGACACAATTTACACATATCATGGGGAGACTTTAAATTTTCACAGCTCATTAAGTAACTCGATTATGGTTTCCTGTTTGGTACACCATGGGGCTTTAACATTTACTACTACAGACATTCAAAGTAGAACTGATATAATTATGTAATGAGAACAGGAGATTCTCAACACCAGTATCATGCCAGTGGGCAAATAAGGAGATAAATATACTTACCTGATGTTAAAGCTACATGACTATTGTATGAATCCGTTTATTGCAGACTTACTAAAATTTGGCATTGACCATCGCTAATGCGTGTACTATAGTAACAGTACAAGCAGGTTCCTACTATAATGAACATATAGAGAAATATCAATTCATATTATGCAATTACATTATCGTTTTTTTGTCCCTTCCAAAGATATATCAAATAATCTAAAACAATCTAAAAAATGACATGTGTGAACATGGTCAACAATTTGTTAAAATTTAGAAACAATTTAGCACCTTTTGGTCAAGTTATTTAACCACGATCACAAACAAATAACAAAGACATAATTTTCACGTATACGTCTAATATTGAGTGTAATTTGTTACTTCACTGTCTATCTGTTTGTACCGTAAACAAAAAAACAAAGCAAACTTGGAATACATCCATTGAAAGTTAAACTTGTCCATGGTTATACCTACGCTTTAATATATAAATGTTTCGATAGTATGCACAACCACTAAACGATTCTTTGACATTACACTGGACCAAAAAAACATCAACAAAGAAGTGTGGATTTGATTGATGTAGTCCATTTTCTACCATTCTTGTTTTGCAAGTATCCCTACTTTTCACTTAGTAAAATTAAAGCATTAAAGAAAATCTGGCGCCCACGGTAAAGTAAAATACCGTATAGAAAATTATTAACTTGATACATCAATCATGGAGAACCATGGAATACCACAGGAACAGCATCACATTACGTTGAGGCAGCACTTTCTCAAACTGGCTTGTTTAATTCACGTAATGTTGACGAAACAAACGTATGACGTAAGTTTGACAGTTAATATCGAACTTCCGTTCGCAATCAAAGAAATGAATACGATGGTATCATGTATGCGCAGACGTTTTCCACGCAATGATTGTATGTTCGTCAATTAAGCATTAATCAACAAGGTTGTCATACATCTTAAAGCAGTCGATGGATTTCCTACAGGATGTTATGAACTTCGTAATTTGAAATTTACGACCATGCACACCGCATCAATATTGTCTGTAATTGATTAAGTGGCTGAACAAAGGCTGGAATAAAAAGAAGTGAAGCCTTTATGCGGCACATGAAGATGGTTCATTCCGAGATAACGATCCTCTTTTAGTAAACAATATTCATCAAAGTGTTTACTGTATTAATGTGGCGCAACTCTATCTTTATCAAGTGGAAGGGGGCTCTTAATTACAAATAGCTCGAGGGCCTTTCCTAATGGCAAATCATCAATCTTAGGATATTATTTGTGTATACGTTCTACATTAATATCAATGCAGGAGGCACTTCATAACCAAATACATTCAAATATTGCCGTACATAACAACATGTCAATGAATACTGAAATACCAAATCCCATGTAATTTCGACAATAGTTTTATGACTGAAAAATATTTATTTCTGTTAACGCTGTGAAAAAAAAATTGCTGTCTTCTGTTCAACGGCGTAACGCGGTTTGATTGGTACTGGAAACACAATGATACCAAACATATTGTTGAATATATTACGTCCATATGCATATGTTTACATTACGAAACCCACTTTGAAGTATACTGAATAATGTGATAAATTGTGACGCAAATTCTAAACACAATTATTAAAAACAATTACACATACGGTCACCGGGCTCATCACTAAAATCGGTCCCTTTTCTCGATTTTTGTATGAATATATGACGCAACTGATTTCATACCTGT
Organism: Dreissena rostriformis; assembly: GCA_007657795.1. NCBI lineage: Eukaryota > Metazoa > Mollusca > Bivalvia > Myida > Dreissenidae > Dreissena > Dreissena rostriformis. The sequence continues at coordinate 52,371 of VMBQ01005213.1, forward strand.
TCTTTTTCTTCGTATTAATTGTAGAAGAAATATTGATACCATTGGCAACGTTTTGATGAACCAATTAACGAATATTGGCGATTTTCACTGAACAAACCTGTAAAGGGTGATTCCAATGATTATGATGGCCTTTTAGCTCGTCAAATGAACGGTATTTTGCATGCAAAACGTACACTCTATGGAGGTGTTTACATTATTATTTTAGCATTCCAAGGCTTGATTATTTTATGATGCAATTCCGGTTCATAGGAAGTGCATGCGTTTATTCATGATAAGCCATCTCTAAATTATGCAATGTCAGACGCTTTATCGATTTATTTACATTAAAAAAATGAAATAACAAGTGATGTGTTTGCGACACACTATGTCCCCTTTTGAGCGATTTTGACCCATATATTTGACCTTTGAACTTGAAGGATGACATTGACCTTGACCTTTTACCACTCAAAATGTGCAGCTCCATGAGATACACATGCATGCCAAATATCAAGTTGCTATCTTCAATATTGAAAAAGATATGGCCAATGTTAAAGTTTGTACAAACAAACAAACAAACCAACAAACCAACAAACAAACAAACCAACAAACAGACAGGGCAAAATCAATCTATACTGGGGGACAAAAAAAGTAACGTGATTAAACGCATGTTTATTTATTTATTTATTTTAATTAATTCTTAACAAACAAATCCCTTTCAACTCAATTGTTTAGTACTTTATTTTTAGCTGAATCATTAAATGCTGCCCACATAGAAAAATATAAGTTATTGCATGGAGACATTTGGAGACATTTGCATATGTGTTTGTAAACCAATGAAGTCTTAACGAATATTAAGAGCATATTCATGGGCGTCTAGTGAAAAGTGCGAGTTAATGCAAACATATGTAGCTTGAACACAAATAACTGCATTTAACAATACTCAATTTTTGTGTCTTAGTAAGGAAGAAAGTCCAGTTGTTCGAAGCCAAATATATTCAAACTAATTCTACATCAATAAGCTCAACAACAATGCTTTAATAGCATAAACGCACATTTCTGACGTTCAATGTGTATTTCTACTCATGATATAGGAAGCCTTGACATTCGTTTTTGCACTTTTTTTGCGCAAAAAGTCGTTATCAAATAATAGGTCAGCATTCGCCAATCAACATAAATAATGCTTGGAAAATAATATATACGAACATTATAATTACATATAATAGCCTTAATTATTCGATTATTGTTCTTCGTATTTTACTTTTTCGCAATCGTGATTTGATCATTGCAATCAAGAACGCGTATTGGTGTTTACGTTGGAAGTAATTCATGTGAATTGAAATGTGCCATGCTAAAATGTCGTGATGTTTCAGTGCGTCTGGAGTCTGTTCATTTTATTTTTATATCACATAACGTGGGCAAACTCATTATTAATCCTAATTCATTAAGACAAGCAATTAACTCTTCTCTCTGAGATTATAATTATATTATAATTTATTATATTACAGATTATAATTCTCTAGAGAATAAAGCGTTCCATATATAATTACTCAAATAATGGCTGGAGAGTATTTCTTGACTAAGTGCACAGCATTTTTCACGAATATTCGTATTTTTAAATACTGAATACATATCTTAACTGAGAAAAGTAACTGATCAAGATTAATGACAACAGCAATTATAATAAGAAAGAAATCTAGTAAATAAAAACAAATGCCTACGCTGTGAATATAACCTGTTACCGCGCCGATGTTAATGCTATTTACGATATGATAATGCGATCCAGACATACATGCAGGCCAGATTAATCGTGATATTAATGTTATTGATTTATGAACCTTTTCACGAAAATATCCCTTTTGGATTATCTTGCAAACGCTGTATAACTTGTTCTATAACAAATTATGTTTTTCATAAACGACAACAATTTACAGTGCAATACTAATACATTGTTATTGTATCGATACGATTTGTCTTGTTGTGGTAAATATAAACATTTATTTCTCCTATGAAAAAACATTGCGGACTCATTGTAGCTTTGTAGTCCACACTCATTGACAACTTGTACATTTTATTGAAAAAAAAATCATAAAATTCAAATGAAAAGATCAGCTGGACGTCAGATAGAAAATAAGCTGTTCTCATGACGGAGATATACAGGACACCTACTTGGACGTCACGAAACGTAAATCTCACAAGACACGCGCGCGTAACTATTTATTGGGTTACAATAGGAGAAAAGTTTCTATCGAACCAATCAACTGTATCTTCTATATCTTATTAAATTTTAATATATATTACATGGGTGAAATTACTAATAGAATGTGCGCTAACTGTACAAACTTGCATTGTTTTGCAATAGTCGTGACCATAACGTCTCCTTTTGAGGACATGTATATTCTATGAAAACAACAACACCAATCGCAACAACATTACATCATTAGTAAAAGCTCAACCGTCAACGTATGTGTCCAACTTTATTTCATATTGACATATGTTACCTCATTGTGTAATACAATTGAATCGCGCATGTTGTATAAACTGTAATCGTTAACCATGCATATTGTGTGAAAGGTAAGCTTCCAGCAAAGGCGAAGAGCAATATGATACTTATGCTCGTTAGAACAAAACAAAAACAAACACCAACAGTTGTTCCACTAACATCTACAAATAATACGGTTTATAAGACGAAACAAAGTTTTTTCTTACCCCATGTTTACTATAAACTAGATATTTAACATTTTAATAAGGATGTTCACGGGCAGGCATTTCCAAATTTCTTTGTAACACATCTTACTTAATATGTAAAAGTTACTTTTTCGGATATGATCCAATAGTATGCATTGTCGTAAATTTCAAATTACGCAGTTCATAACATCCTGTAGAAATGCCATCGATGCCTTTAAGGTGTATGTCAACCTTGTTGATTACTGTTTTTGTTTGCGAAAATACAATCATTGCGTGGAAATATTCCGCGCATGAATGATACTTTCGAATTATTTTGCAGAAATAGTTTCTTTGATCGCGAACGGAATTTCGATATGTATAGTCATATTAACGTCATATATTTTGTTTGGCAGCATTACGTATATGAAACAAGCCATACTGAGCATGTGTTGTCTCAACAGAATCTGATGCTGTAATCGCTTTTTTTCTACGGTTTTCTAAAATTGATATATTAAATTAATCGCTAATAGTTTGTTTATACGGTATTAAACTTGCGTTTACGCCAGTTTTCAAAACTTCCTTAATTTGAAGTCTTGAGAAGTGTTGATAATTTGAATACAAGAATGATAGAAAAAGGACATCATCAATCAAAGGTCACACTCCTTGGGTGATGTTTTCTGCGTTATGTCAAAGAAACGCTTAGTGGTTGTGCTTACCATAGAAGCGTATATATCAAAGCCTACGTATAGCCATGCGACTCTTAAGATTAACTGTTTTTTTGAGGTATTTTAAGTGTGTTTTTTCTACTGTACAAACAGGAAAGACAGTAAAGAAAATGTTTTACTAATAGTTACACTTAAAAAAATTCTCTATCAGTGTTTTGTGTATGTGCTCTTGCTTCAATAACTTTAAAAAGGGTGCAAAAGTGTTTCTTATTTTTAACAAATAGTTGCCCATGTTCACCTAAGTCATTTTTTACTTGTTTTGTAGATGACCTGATATACCTTTGGAAATAAAAAAAAAACACATAAACCGGTAACGGCAATGTCATTGTATAATATACGTTGATCTTTCCCTATATGTTCATTATAGTAGAAATCTGCTTCTACTGTTACTAAATTACAAACATTAGCGATGATCAAAGCCTAATTTGAGTAATTCTGCTATACACTTATTCATACAATATTCATGTACGTTTTACATCAAATCAGTATAGTTATCTAGTCCTTGGCCAACTGGCATTATACTGGTTTTGAGAATTTCCTGTTCCAATTACATACTTACATGACAACTACTTTGAATATCGGCAGTAGTTAATATTGAAGCCCCATGATAAACCAAACAGATAAGCATAACTCGTTACTAAATGAGCTGTGAACAATTTATTGGTTCCCATGATATCTTTAAATTAAGCATGTGCATATGTGTCGAATTTGCAAACGTACAAGTAACTTTGAGGGTCTGCATTTATTTAAATATATTTTACTAGTGATATGCGTTTCCGATTACATTAATTTCGTATTAAATATGAGAATCCGTTTATTTATCTTCACGTGAGATGTAAAATGGTAAAGCCTTCGTGAAACGAAAACACGAAATATGCATGCATGCTATGCGTTATATCATAAAGTGCATTCATTACTTGCAAATTGAATGTTAGTTTCAACTCTGCATATAATAAGTAACTAACAATACAATAAACTGTTCAATGCGAACACCTATCACTAACAGATAAATTAATATCTTAATAAATATAATTATATCAAACTAATCATTAATTATAACATGTGTCAGGAGTAAATGCGAAACAGGTTTATTGCAAAACGGGTTTTATCAAATGACAATAAGAGACTGCAACCCGGTTGTTGTTGTGTTGTTGTGTTGTTTTTTTTTTCAATAAAATAAATGCATTTCGGGTTATCTACACTAGTATGAAATCGGTTGAACTCACTTTCTATACTTATTGTGTGTTGTTTTATCGTATGTAATCTCGAAATGCACCACCTTCTTGCCTTTTAGTTTAAGTCGAAACTCACAGTATCGTCTCTTTTTTAAATATATATTATTTAAATACGACATTTTAAACTTCCTTTTTAACGTTTCCAATCTATTCGAATTAATAAGTACATGTTTGATGATTTGTTTTGCAAAGTTAGTTTATTGCAAAACGGGTTGTTATAAAAATGTCACATTCAAATAAGACACTCCAATCCGTTTTGCAATAAAAATATATCAAAACGGGTTTATTGCGAAAGGGGTTGTAATGAAGCATCTCATAAATCAATTTTGTGTGTCCTACTTTTGGTTCATTAAGAAATATAAAGAACGATTTCAAGACCAGAGTGTATAAAACTTAAGTCCGAAAAAGACGAAACGAAACGATTAAATCTATTTAATTCTTACATGATATTTTATTTGGAAGGCACAAACTGCATTCAACAAAACCAACAAAAGGATCTGATATTGTTGTAAAAGAAAATATTACGCCCCTGTTTAATCTATAATAATAAGGAATGCAACAGGTTGACCTGGTCACCAGTAAACCCACTCAAACGATCAGTTAGTCGGTTACATTTTCAAGTAAATCTTAACCTGAAACAGTGCATTTTGTAGGAATAAATCGCACAAATTTCATCTCTATCGCGCCTCATACTGTCAATTAAAACTGTCACTTACTAAAAATATCATGCCACACCTATAATGGATATCAATTACGTGTCAATAAACACAATAATCAAGCAATAAACCAGAACCTTTTTTGCTAAAAACAGTTTTTTTATAATTGGCACAATTGTTTTTACCCGCGAACATTTAAGTTGCGATGTGTGGGGATTGGGTGGGGCTTATAGCGCAGACGTAAATGACATGATTATTTAACTCGCGTAAAATCAATCGATTGGTTGGAAAACTATATACACGACTGATCGCTCGCAAATACAAACTGTATAGAAATATCAATTGTCACAAGCGTATCTTTTTTTTTAAGTTTTAGTATATGTAATTATCAGCAAAGATTCAAAAACCACAGTTTAAGCCAACTTTTAATTAAGACAGCAAATTATAGATATAGGTAAAGAATTCATGTGTGCCCACTATGTTAGTAGAATAAACAAATACAGATGGTTCGTTTTCGTTTACTTGTGTACGATTCCAACTTAAAAAAAATCGTGCATTATACGCAGTAATCTTCAACACTCCAGTTTTATATTATTGTTTAATAGAGTTGATTCAACGTTCGTGTTATACAGAGTCGATACTAAAAGGAATTACATGTCTTCAAATAAAGGCTATATATGAAAAAATAAACGTTGTATGTTAAACATTTACCATAATTACACTACACCGTTCGCGCTAACATAGGGCATGCGTTTTTAGCAAAAGCGTTCACGGCAACGTTTAGTACATAGAAACGCACGAACGCATTATGAAAAGTATTCGTAACTTAATATGTACGATAAATTGTGTGAGTAAACCTACGCGCTGTACCAGAAACACCCCCCTGATATGCTATTAGCATACAGTATGAACTAAACCTAATCAAATGATGTATAAGTTGTTTAACTTATATTCCACTGTAATTGTACAGGGTACGTGTAACGTTGATGATAGCTCGAGAAAGCGTTCTTGGCGAAACCTTTCGTCAATGTGCGAGAGACTCCAGAGGTTTTAATCAAGTAGATGACACCAGATTGAGCCTTGTAATTGCGTTATCCAAACGCCTTATTAATTCAAACATAAAATAAATGAAGTTCTGTAATGAATATAATAGAATCTTGTTGTCGGCATCACACAAGCTACATACAACAAACACAGATGTTTTTTTTTAAATTCTTGATATGCACCAATTTATAAATATGATTGAGATGAATTTAATCTTATACTAGCCAGATATGAGTAGGTGTGTCTTTATATCTAAGCTCAGATCAGATAATATGTCACTTGGTTATTTGTATTGTTTTTTATTATGAAAGGCAACCGTGACCATACTTTAGGCGACCGAATAATGCGTTCACGTGAACAATGTCTACTTGAAAAATTCAATGGATGCAACGTGTTATGGCGAACGTTTTAGGGCATGTTTTATGTTAAGCTCAGAATTACTATTTTATGTTATGATAACGGAGTAATTTGCGGCTGTCGTTATCCATTAAATTCTGCTGTAGTCAAGCATAAATTTACGCCTTCATGCGCATGATTAGTTCTGGCCATCGCATGGGATGATATTATTAGGCACACAGAATGTTCGATTGATAGCGTTTTTGTTTAAAGTCAGGAGCTCTTTAAAGGTAGTACGTATGTCTCTATCTAAGGACATGAAGATCACGTGGTACATCAAATGGTTATTCTTCCAGTAAAACGTCTGATGATTTGCGTGTACACACAAAACAAACTTCATTTTACCGGAAAGGTTAGAGGTCGATTCTTCAATCCAAAGTTCAATAGCTACTGCAAAGCATGAGCATATATCTGGTGACAAATGAACTTTCGCTCACAATGTATTTTCCGCTAAAAAATATAATACTATTGTTTTATTATAGTGTCACTTTTCCAGCATAAGTAGTCCCCTTGGAATAAACACCATTGCGTAGCAATTATGTTCAACATGAAGCCTCGAGTATGTCAAGGTAAAAGACGCTTTTTATTTAAATAAGATACATGTCTGTTTCAGGATGCATCATCAAGACAATAAAACAAGAACTTTCAAATAAGCGTTCGCTCTGTCTTTCAATTGTTAAAACGCTTATAACCGTGCTATTTTAAGTAAAGATTTTGCTTTACTGATTAAAATGTAATTCTGTTAAGTTATATTAATATCTGTGACAAAATTGCAATCTTTGTTTGAAATAACGTGAGCAAAATTATAACATTTTTGTTCAAGTGCGCCCATGCTATACACACTTAGCACAGAGAACACAATTCATAAAGAAAATATTTATTTTTATGTTTTTCTAAATTTGAAATAGATTCTCACATAAGCGTGAACTGTTATTTACAAAGAGGTCAACAAACTGCTAAAAAAAAACACATGTTTTCTTGTTTATATGGTAGAGCTACTCTCAACCTTGAGCGCTTTACGATTTCACGCAAAGGGGCTCAAATTTAATTATAATTTTATGTTTTCGTAACGCCACTTCGTCTCGAGTCAATATTGAATTATGATTACCTCTCCACAATTTCCATCCTATCTTGTCCTGAAATTCAGATCAAAGATTCACCCCACAGTCAATTTCTACTATAATGTTGCCCAAGGGTTTTTCGGGAAACCTATTATGAAAATTAAACGCAAAACTGTTCGTGTAAATATGATCACGACGCAAGAATAATTTCATAAGTACGTCACTTCCTTAATAGGGCGTGGCACTGATGACAGTTCAGACTGTAAACGTTTACGCTGCTTGTAAATAAGCGTATGAAGTTTATAAGCAGGTTCCTTCTCTCACGATTGTTTCATCTTTCGTTTCGTGTGTATCAATAATGATACATTTTGTTATATGACACATATGAACTAAGAAAAACAACGAAAAATCAGATATTTTTAACTTACTGCAACACTTAAAAACATGCTCACAAATATAACCATATTGTTTTGATATTCACATTTAAAGAATGATTTTATTACTACATGTCCATGCCAAATGTTCAACACATCTTTACTTTGCCGTGTCTTTTCTCGAAGGATAGTCATATTATATGCAGGTTGCGCCAGTGTATTTGTGTAAGAACTGTGATATGTCTTTCATGTCAGTTATTGGTGGTGTACCGTGGAAGAAAATAAACGTTTGTGAGAGACCGTGGATGTGTAGCTTTGTATCGTATATTAAGGAAATGCACATGTATATCATAGAAGACAAACGCACTTACTCAAAATGATTCGTTGACTTTAACCTTTAACTCAGCGTGCGCGTATAAACATTGAAGACAGTATAAATTTCCTTTCTGAGATAAGTGTGAAACATCTTTTATCCACAACCGATCTCGCTTTCCGTTCAGTGAACCAATTAAATTACATATGTAAAGTACACATTCATTATATACTTAATTGTTATGCCGACAATGATCAATGATCCTTTAATGTGTAATACTATCGTCAGTTTTCATCGGGACAATTCTTTGTGTTCATGAAGAAAATATATTATTTTATGTGCATTGGGACCACACTGTATGTGCGTTTACACTTTGCTTGTGTACAGCACAGTTGTCTCGACCGAGTACACGGGTTTGATAATTGCGAATATAATTTGTTGAATATAATTATTGTTCGGCATGAAATTGAGCTCTGATTGATGGCTGTCAGAAAATACATTTTTCTAGTATAAACCGTCATTACGTTAATTATATTTTATTTTGGTTTTGATCATTTGAGTCAAAGCTCGCCAAATTATCACATCCCCACATCGTTCCAGCTCGTCTGTGACGGACAGCAAAGGAAGTGTCATTCCAATAAGAGTATTATAAAACTGTCTTTGTTTGTCAAATATTATGCAAGAAAGAATTAGCAACGTGGCAAAGCTGTGCTCAGTACAGATGTAACTTATTTAAATGGGTTAGAAAACAATTATTTACCCAAAAATACTATTGATGATATAGAGGGACACGCAAAGCTTACACACGAACTATTTTTTACGTTACACAAGCCCCACTAAAGTGTAGCTACTTTTTCTATTTTGTAATATTAATAAAAAGCTATGTTGTAAGTGGCTACTTTGTCTGAATGTTCCAATATAATGCACTATAAATATAGCACCTCCTTCAAAAACGGACTTTGAAAGTCGTTAACAAGAAACTGCTTAATGAATATATTACCAATATCTGAAGACGATTATCCATTGCTGGATTGTGTAAGTTCTCCTACTTTTCCCATTTGTTACCGAGTAAATGAATTGTTGCTGCCAAGTTAGCGTCAAAGATATTCGTCCCCGCTATATTATCCGATGAAACGACGTCTATGATTCAATATTGGAGCACTGTCCTTAAGTCTTCGGTAAATGTAAAAGATGTCCCGAAAAAAGGAATATCCGCCCTGTAACTTTTTGCTTTGCTTCTTTGAACCAGTATTACTACTACTACTTTTACTACTACTACTAAGGCTGCTACTACGTTTACTACTACTACTGATATTACAACAATATTACTACTATATTACTACTGATATTACTACTATATTACAACTATATTACTACTGATATTAAAATATATTACTACTATTACGACTATTAGTAGTCGTAGCAGTAGTATTTTCTGAAAAAAAACGTATACGGCGAAGTCAAATGGGTTTAAATTACGGAACGTTTCCATCGCCGTTTTATTAAACGGTCCTTTGATAATTACGTTTTCTTTAAGATAATTCTTTCTGGTCGTACACGTCTGGGTTCATGAGATACTAATTAACGATATCATGCTTTTGTGTAGGACTCAAGCATGTACAGTTATGTTTAAAATGTCTCCGTTATCAGTTTCTGTTTCCGATTTTTTTCAGTAGTTGTTTCGGAAACTCAGGGCGTTCTTTTACCTTTCTGTGGCCTCATGAAACATTCAGCATATGTCACACTATTTTAAAAGGACAACCCATACACGCCGGAATCAGGCTGAAGTTGAAAAAAATGCAGTAAACCACCTGGGCCTCCGTTTGCGTATTGTATTAATTAATTAATCGAAACCGACCATGTTTAATTCGATGAACTAAATTCGCAATTACTAATTGTTCGGTGTACGTACTACGCTGACGGTATTCTCGAGAAAGCGGTCGTGACGAAGCATGTAGCCAATGTGTCGAAGACTCTTGGGACCTCATCAAAAAATGACTTCTGCTTCAACCTCACACTTGATTATCAAAACGCCTACTTAATTCAGGCATTAAATAAATGAACACCGACATGAATATAATAAAGGAGGTCGTTGTCAGCATAATACATATCAGATACAGCTAACACACAGTTTAATCTAACAAGCACAAGATCATGATTAACCAGTATATTCTTTGAACGTATGTTAGTACAACTGTTAACAAAGTGAAACTTCAGCTTAATGAGCAGAGAAGAAATCATTTCATATTGTCGCAATATAATAAACTATTCTGATATTATAAAAATGCATAACTATTAGAATGTATGATAGTTATAAGACTTGTTCCGTCATCGCATTGGTTTTGCTCGCGAAAGCTGTTGTATGACTTAATTTATGAAAAGTGACCAAACAGTCCAACGAAAACAATACAAAAGTAGTAACACAGCACAATAAAACATACAAAATAAATAAAACTGGGGCCACCGCTAAGGAACGGTCATGCAAAGCATTCGGGGTTAAAACCAGTTTACATGCCCAGCCAAATAGAAATGCATTTACATTACGATATAATACATAATGATATCAGTTTGTTGTTGTGATAAGGGATTTTCTCCATCAATATGTGTTTTCGACCGAACCGATCGATCACATTTCTGTACAATTTCTGATTGCTATTGGCACGTTTTACTAAAAAATCCAATGTCTGCAATAGTTTCAAAGACTTTCCTTGCAGGAACTGTTTCATGTTTACTTCGATAACATAATTGATGCATGAAAATCGGCGTTATTTTCCAAAGCCGTCGTCCATTTAATTCTGCTGTAGCGTAGTAACCAGATTTACATCTTCATGTGCATGTTTATTTCCCTTCTTGTTACGTGGGATGATATTATTAGTCATTATGTAGATTTGATAGGTAGCTTAATTATTGAGTTTCGCCCGACAGTTTTGCGACAAAAAATGACAACTTGATTGTATCAAAATGACTTGTGCCATTCGTGACTCCAACGTGCAAACAGATTCGATGGGTTCTTGGGTTTTGACATATATTTGTATATGTATACACAATTGATAAAATGCATTGATGGATTATTCACTCTTGTTATGTTTTGCGATTCGTGTACTGTCATGACGTGTGGGCTCTTAGTTTCATGTTATCCTGGAGATCAGAAAACATGTTTCTTAAGCATGTACGTATTTTTACCCAAATTAATGTTGTTTTACTTTAAATGACTCATTATACCGCATTAAGAAAAACATAATACGTATTCGCATACAAAAAACGTTTTAAGTTCTTTAGGTTGCATTTAAACGAGCAATTAAGAATCGTATTTTTAAAATAACGTTTTTTGCTAATAATAATTTGTGAACGCACGTTCGGTTTGATTTTTCTATGTTTGTGTGTTTTTGCGTATACTGATCATAACATGTTTTCGCTTGAAAAGTTTTTTCTAATTTGGTTTCAGAAAGTTTTCGATAAGTATGTGCTGTTGCGTTTTAATCCGACTTTTCGTGTCATTTTATTAGCGATTTCATTAATTTGACTTGCTGTACATCCGACAATTATCCTTAGATAATGAGTCTTGAAAATTACTTCATCAATCACTGTCTTAACCGCCGGTATATATGTATATGTTTTTAACTTCGCTTAAGACATATCGTGATATTAAGAAATATCGTTTGATTTCCATAGTAATTCTTAGTGTTACGTATGGGAAAAAGTCGAACAATATGAGGTGAAGTCTCGAATTTGATCTTAAGATTTTACAATATAAGTGCGCATAGCAGATGATATTGTAACAACTATTTGAACAAAAACACCGCGATTCAATTCAACGTGAATTTGGGTGTGAATATGTTGGTAAATCGGATTCATTGTAAAACGATTNTCTCTAGATAATTATTATATGTTATCGCCTCAGAGAAGAGTTATTTGATTGTATTAATTAATTAGGACTAATAATGAGTTTGTCAACGTTATGTGATATAAAAATAAAAAGAACAAACTCCAGAAGCACTGAAACATCAAGAAACTTCAGTATTGTGCATTCAAATCCACACTAATTACGTCCAATAAAAAACAATAAGCATTCTTGATTGCAATCATCAATTCATTATTGCGTAAGAGTTAAATACGAAGAACAATACGCGAATAATTCAGGCAATGACATCGAATTATAATGCTCGTATATTTTACTCTGCAAAGATTATTTATCGGGATTGGCGAATGCTGACCAATTATTTCAGAACGACTTTTTTTCGCGAAAAGGGCTAAAACGTACGTCGTTGCTTCCTATATCATGAGTTGAAATACACATTGAACGTCAGAAATGTGCGCTTATGTTATGAAAGTGTTGTTTAACTTACTGATGAAGAACCATATTTATTATTTCGGTCTTCGAGCAACTCGCCATTCCGCCTTATTAGGACACAATAATAAAGTATTCTTAAACACAGTGCTATGTATCCGTGCTTGCTACAGATGTTGGCATTAACGCGCACTTTCAAAAATTTCATTTTTTAGTTGTTTTGTAGATAACCTGATATACCCTTGGAAGGAAAAACTTATACCGGTAACGACAATGTCATTGTATAATATACATTGATCTTTCCCTATATGTTTATATTAGTAGGAATCTGCTTCTACTGTTACTAAATTACAAACATTAGCATATAAATTTTGTATGAATCAGTTTATAGCAGAATTACTCAAATTGGGCCTTGATCATCGCTAATGTGTGTCATTAAGTTATTAAATCAGCTGTTAAAATGTAATGGTTCCCATTATATATTTAAATGGAGTTTAGGTATGTTCATGTATTTAACTGTAGGGATTTGATATATATTATTATATAATTACACGCATTCGCAATGGTCAATGCCCATTTGAGTAATTCTGCTATAAACTGATTCATACATTATTCATGTACGTTTAACATCGATTCAATATAGTTATCTAGTTAATAGCCCACTGGCATAATACTGGTTTTGAGAAATTTCTGTGCTCGTTACATAGTTACATTAGTACTACTTTCAATATATATAGTAGTAAATGTTGAAGCACCATGGTGTTCCAAACAGGAAACCATATTTGAGTTATTAAATCAGCTGTAAAAAATGTAATGGTTCCCATTATATATTTAAATGGTTTAGGTATGTTCATGTATATAACTGCCGGGATTGTATATATATTAGTATATAACTACACGCATTCGCAATGGTCAAGGCCCATTTTTAGTTCTTCTGCATTGAACTGATTCATACAATATTCGTGTACGTTAAACATCGAAGCAATATAGTTATATAGTTATTGGCCAACTGGCATAATACTGGGTTTGAGAATTCCGCGTGCTCATTACATAATTACATCAGTGCTACTTTGCATGTCAGTACTAGTAAATGATGAAGCCTAATGATGTACCAAACAGGAAACCATAAACGAGTTACTCAATGAGCGGTGAACGATTGAATGGTTCCCATGATTATTTTTTTTCAATTGAGAATGTGAATATTTGTCGAATGCCCAAACGTACAAGTAACTATGAGAGTATTACCTCTCCATTTTATTTCAATTAGGTTTAACAACTGCTATGCGTTTCCGATTACATTAATTTCTTATTGAATTTCAGAATCCGTTTATTTATCATTACATGAGGTATAAAATAGTAAAGCCTTCGTGAAACAACAACACGAAATATGAATGCAAGCTATGAGTTTTATCGTTAAGTGCATTTATTATTTGCAAATTGAATGTTAGTTTCCACTCTGCATGTAATAAGTAACTATCAAGCCTATAAACGGTTCAATGCAGACACCTATCACTAACAGATTAATTCATATCTTTACACAATTCAAAACTGTTTTTCAATAAAATTATTGCATTTCTGGATAATACAGGAGGAGTGCATTAAACAAAAAGAGGAGAGAATTTTAGCTCTCTCGAGGGAACGACTTAGCTAACTCGTTCCCACAAGTCATTCAGCCAATCAAATTGTTTGTGATTAAAATTTAACTTCTACCCATGAGTATCATGCACCCCTCCTTTATTTACTGCACCGCTCTTTTTATCATTGTACTCCTTTTTTATTTAGTTTTGCACTCCTCTTTTTTCTTTCTCGTTCCATCGACTTAGTAGTCCGTTCCGACACAAAAGCTAACTATTTCCCACGAGTTATGAAGTCGTTCCCTCGTGTAAGTTTGTCGTGGGAACGATATTGAAAAAACAGGCATGCAATTTAACAATTATCTCCTCTTTCATTTAAGGCACCCTTCCTTTATTTACTGCACCGCTTTTTTTTCATTGCACTCCTCTTTTATTTAGTTTTGCACTCTTATTTTTTCTATCTCGTTCCCTCGACTAAGCAATTCGTTCCCACAACATAGCTAACTCGTTCCCACGGGTAAGTAAGTCGTTCCCTCGAGTCGTGGGAACGAAATAGAAAAAAAGCATTTTACAAAAAAAAGAGGAGTGTTTGTCCCTTTATGCCACCGTAGTTTGCGTTTACTTTTGTACGATTCCAACTTAAAACAAACTGTGTAATAACATGCAGTGATCTTCCAAGTCCCAGTGTTACGTTATTTTGTTAATAAAGGTTAATTGATTCAACGTTCATGTTCAACAGATTCGATACTAAAAGGAATTACATATCTCCAAATACATGCTTTTATGGATAAAAATGCATTTATTACAATATTTACCAGAATAACTTAACACGTTTTGCGCTTACATAGAGTATGCGTTCTTAGTAGCAACGATACGGCTACCTCAAGTATATAGATACGCATTTTCGCATACTGAAAATTGAGCGTAACTAAATGTGTACGATTAATTGTGCGTAAACCTACGCACTGTACCAGAAACAGCTCCATGATCTGCCATTAGCAAACAGTATTAACTTAAACTAACCAAATGATGTATAATTTGTTTTACTAATATTCCTATGTAATTGTACAGAGTACGTGTTACGTTGATAATAGCTCGAGCGAGAGAGAGCGTTCGTGGCGAAACGTTTCGTCAATGTGTCTGATACCCCTGGGGTTTCATCAAGTAGGTGACACCAGATTGAACCTTGTACTTGCGTTATCTAAACGCCTAATTAATTCAACCATTAAATAAATGAAGTTCCGTAATGAAT
The DNA here is from genome assembly GCA_007657795.1 of Dreissena rostriformis. Lineage (NCBI taxonomy): Eukaryota > Metazoa > Mollusca > Bivalvia > Myida > Dreissenidae > Dreissena > Dreissena rostriformis. The sequence continues at coordinate 67,932 of VMBQ01005213.1, forward strand.
ATATTTTCATTGTTTTGCCGGCATCACACATGCCACATATATCAAACACAGTTGACATTTTTTAATGTTTGATATGCAACAATTTATAAATATGGTTAAAACGAATCGTGACAACACTTTTGGCAACTGAAGCGTGCTATGACGTTTAGGAACAAATTCTTATTGCGTTTAACAAAGTTAATTTTGTTAACACTTCATACACGAAAAATTCAATTGCTGCGACGTTTTATGGAGACTCATATTGAAGGGCGAGTTTTTTTAATTTATGTTTAGCTCGGAAACAATTTTTGATGTAATGATAACTGAATAATTTGTGGCTGCCGTTATCCATTTAACTCTGCTTTAGTAAAGCAAATAGATATACGTCTTCGTGCGCATGATTTGTTTTCTCCATCGCGTTGGAGTAGTATAGTAGTCACAAAGAGTGTTCGATATCTAACGTTTTGTCTACAATTTAAAGGTAGACCTAGAAGGTCTCTATTTTAGTTAATGAAGATCAAATAGAACAAAAAATGGTTATTCTTCGAGCTTGAGGACCCAAACAGACTTCATGTAAACGTGTAAATGTTAGTTACAGTTCGATAGTTGCCGAAATATCGATCAGTTATGAATGTATACAATTGACTAACTGAGTACATAGTTAACAAATTTCGGAATTTCTTTCAGTTGTAATTAATTTGAATGTTACGTACGTTGATTTAAAGTGTATTGCGTATAAAATTAATACGTCATCAAATACACATTAAGTCAAACTTCACATGCACCAGCATAACAATACGGCCGTTTATTTGTGGCAAGGAACCAATTGCCATACAGACAAAAGCCACAAAACAAATACACCAGACAAGATACACATGTACATAGTACATAGGGCATATTCGTTTTGCTTTCATTTCATCGTGCTTAAAAAAGTTACGTTTCTGGTGCTCTGCTCTGTATAAAGCCATTAATTACTTGAATTGTAATGGAATAGAAATGTATTTTCTTTTATCATATATCTGTTTAATGCTTTTAATAAAATACAGGTTGTACCAATCGTTGAAATAAATCCCGTATTATTCTACTCGCTGTTTTACGATTCCGTATGACCATACTAGCCGGACTACTTTCTTCGACCCATTTAATGACGTCACATTACGCGCACCGAAAATAAGAAACCCCCTTTTTTATTATTAGATACGTCGTCTGCAGTTTCTACGGAGAGTAAATATGGCCGAATGTTCAACCATGGACGTAGCGGAATGGTCAACGATCGGTATTTTTGACTTAATTGACGATAGTTTTTTTTTAATGAACTATTAATTTGAAACGGCTGTTCGTAATTCTGGAGAGAATGAAATGTCAAAAAAATCAAATGGAACATATTTATAGTAATGCTCAAGGTGAAACACGTAAACAACCAACATTTGTAAATGTAACAGAAGACGAAAAGACAAATTTTGTTCAAAGTATGAAAAATGTGAACACAACCCGAAAACTAAATACATCCACCATAAAGTGATTAAATTCAAATATTTAAACAGCATGAAATGTTATAGATGTGTAATTATGATTTATAGATGTTATGTTAACCTGATTGGTCTATTACACACATCTCTGAAAATAAAATTAAATTAAGTGGCAAATAAATGTATAATAGTAATTTAAGAAAACAATATCTTAATTTAATATAAGCCGCACAATTTTAATAACGGCTAAAGAGAAATAATATCTCAAACAAAATGTAAACAATGCCGATAATTTTCTAATCATATTCAGTTTTAAAATAAATTTTAAAAAATTCAGTTGATGGCTCAAGTTTAAAAAAAAAGAAAGAAAATCAAGTGTTTAAATGTGATTGTTTTTTCCCCAGATATTTAAGAGAAAATATATATTCACACAACATTTTGGCTGACAAAGAGTTTGAAACTTCTCAAAAGGTTTTGGCTTCCAAAAGAAAGGAACTGAAGCAAAGAGGAAAAAAACGGAAACAGGCCACATGCTGCTGGAGCAA